>PVKM010009425.1:0-36832 GCA_004027735.1 Carollia perspicillata
ACTTTAAACACACATTAGCACGAAATTCAGATTCCCACCCCTTGATTTAAATTCTAACAACCAATCTTGAACTGAAAATCTAGTATCCTTTTCTTTCAGTGCTTTACTGTGATTGCCTACAATAATCTCTTTTTTTCTGTTGTTCAAAGTATTTTTATTTATTTCTATCTTCTAAGCATTTATTTTTATAATAATCCTTTACACTACAGGTAGTTACACCCCACACGTCAGAGCTCTGGCCCCTTGCAGATGGTCTTCCAGTCAGACCACCTTATTCTGTCCTGGCCTCAAGTCAGACGCCCAAGCCACCCCCTCCCTGTAAGCTTTGAGTATCTTCTCCCTCTCAGGGCTATTCTACAAGTCTCTGGGGCTTTTGTACTTTGCCTTGCCCACCACTTATTCAAGTCTGCACAGAGGCACATTTTGCCCGGGGAGCAGTCTTCCTAACCCCTGCCTCCAAGTAGTTCCAAGGAAGGCCGACAGTGTAGCCTCTCGCAGCCTCCATTTCCTCATCTGAGAATCGAGGAAGTATAGCCATACTGGCCTCACGGACTGTTGCAAGGATTAAATGATTCAATGAAGGGAATGCGCCTGGCACAGTGGCTATAATAAATGCTCAAGAAGCAGTAGCAACCATTGTCAGCCATTGATACATTAAGTCTGACCCCAGTGCCACCTATTTTCAAACTCTAAGCTCTTAAGCCACCCCCTTAGCCCTTATTACATGCATTCGCTGGCTCTTGCAAATGCCAACAAGTGATCGGTTTACTTAAATTCCTGGTCAGTTATGGTTGATTGTCTGGAATGCCATTTGTGTGTGCATGGTGCATCTCAGATGTGAATTAGCCACCAAAGTCAAGTAGCTTGGAAAAGGAGTGTGATTGGAGGGTGAGATCTAGTGTTCCCACCTGAGAGGCTCCTGGCTTCCTGGGGAGATCTTTGTTTTTCTCCCTTAGTGGATACCAGGGGCAGCTTCTAAGAAGGTATATGCCCTTTAGCCCTCAAGGGGCTTTAAAGTGGCCGTGTCCTGAGTATTGGGCAATACATTTATGGTGAATTCAGGTTCTTTGTGTGCGTCTTTCTTTGCCTTACACACTATATACTCTTGGAGGCCAGGCTCATCCTCTTCTGAAAGGAAGCCAAGCAGAGTCATACAGTAAAGGGAGGTAAACATTCTTTTAAACTAATTTATCAATTTAACACAGCATAGTGGTGTTGGGTTACGGGGTCAACAGCCAGCAGCCACATTCCTCAGTTGTTTGATTGGTGAAATGCATTAACAAACAGGCAGTGAAACGCTTTCTGATTAATCATGTTGATAAGTTTTTTTGTAGTGCATTTCAGGCTCTCTTAGTTTAATCTGCTGGGACAGCAGCCTATTCTGGTGAAGTGTCTTCACTTATCTAAAGAAGTGCTGACGAAAAGGCTACTGGGCTTGGGGCTTTATTGCCATATCACGTAATCGTTAACACGTGTGGCTACTGTTTTCCTGCATTTTGATTCCTTTCTTGAAATGAAAGTGTTTTTAGGGTGAAGGCCTAAGGTGAGTGAGGATGATCCCCAGAAATGTGAAAGAAAAGGAAAGTGCTGTTATTAGCTGTATCTGAAAACACTGTCTTGTTCTCAGGAATAAAAATATTTGAAAACACTAATAATAACTTCAGTGAACACTCATCTTTGAAAGGCAGAGGGAGACAAGTATGCATTTCTCTCAAAACGTGAAAATTGAGATCAGGATTTCTCAGCCTTGCCACTGTTGACATTTTGGGTTGGACAATTCTTTGTTGTGGGAAGCTGTCCTGTGTATTGTAGGATGATAGCCTCTACTCAGTAGATGCCAGTAGCTGTCCTTTCATCCATCTGTGGCCTTTAAAAAGATCTTCAGACATTGCCTAATGTCCCCTGGGGGGGGCAAAACTGCCCTCAGTTAAGAATCATTCTTCTAGACATAAAGTTCTAAAATCTCAAATAACCGATGATGACTTCCTGCTGATCCCACTCTGTCATATTATTGAAGACAAATCTAAACATTTATTTCTTCCAGGGGGCTCTTCTCATTGGGACTGCTTCTTCATTCACTCTCCCTTCCCCAGGCCCTTGGGTCTGCGCTGTCTCCTCCTCCCGCTCCTCCTTCTCGTCTTCCTCCTCCTCCTTCCGGGCACAGAACCTTGTTTTAAGCAAGAGTTCAATAACAGCTGGCCAGTTAACCAGGGAACTTTTATTTATTTGTTTGTTTGTTTATTTTTTAGAACCAGGTATTTCTTTCTCCCTTAGGTTTGTGATGCTTCAGAGTCAGTCTGGACAAAATCCTCCAAGTTATCCAGAGATAAAATAAATATTCTTTAATTCGAAATAAACATCTACCAGGGGTGTCCAACACACAGCCCTCGGGCCACATGCGGCCCAGGGTGGCTATGAATTCGGCCCAACACAAAATTGTAAATGTACTTAAAACATGAGATTTGCGTGTGTGTGATTACGTGTCACAGTGTATTTAATGTGTGCCCCAAGACAGCTCTTCTTCTTCCAGTGCGGCCCAGAGATGCCAAAAGGTTGGACACTCCTGAAACGATAGCAATTTACGCGGGGTGAGAAGCAGCAGGAAGAAGCGGCAGAATTACAGAAACTAAAAATAGCTCACAGCTATTAAACGCTCACTCGGTGCCACACGCATCATCTGATTCAATTCAGGTGTTATCCCCATGTCACAGATGAGGAAATAGAGATTTAGTGAAGTATGCACGTTGCTCCAGTCCTCAGAGCTGGACCGGCAGCCTGTGCACTCGAATGCAGGCAGCCTGACTCTGGAGCGGCTCCAGCCCCTCTTTACGCAGCAGCAGTCCTAAAAGGGTGGAGGATCGCCTTGGGAGGCCGGAGACCAAGAGGAGGGGTGGCTTTTCAGGAGCTGTAAGAACAAGTTGGCTGAATTCTAGAGGCCCCAGCTTTCAGCATCTGGGCCTATGCAAATCTTCAAGTGAATGTGGTCCCATTTCTTTGTTTCCATCTGTCTTAGTGAAACTGCCCCTGCTTAGCGGTGTGGAGTATTGCTTTCCCAGTTTAGAAAGTTAATTTGTAAAGGCAGCTGAACTGAAGAATATGATTCAAGAAGGTGCCCCAACTAGCAGGTGTTGGGGGGAAAGGGTGGGGGCAGCGAATGTAGGGCTGGGGCATCGAGAAATAAGTTGAAACTTTGGCCTTTGAAGAATGTGGGAAGGAGAGAGTATGGACAGAGGTCCAAAGCCTGGACAACACCCATCCCTAAAAAACCCTATTTTTGCTTATTTTATATGTCTGATACAAAAATACAAAGAGGTAGTTGTAGTTTCCAATCTCTTGGTGGCAAAATTGTATGCAAACATTGAAAAGCATTTCCCCATGCCTGCCTTCTATAGGATAAAAGTAAACATGTTTACTGGAGAAAAATTAGAAACAAGAAAGAATGAAAATACAACTGACAATCCTATAACACAGCTGTTACATATTCTGGATCATGCCCTTGAAGGTCACCAAGACAGTCTTCAAGTGAATTGTAATCAGATGGTTGGTTGAATATAATGGGAAGGAGGGAGGAAAGGAGAGGCCACAGTGAAGGCCAAAATGAACACCATCGACACTCTTGTATCAGCTGCCATCTGACTGCTTTAAGAAGCCTCACACAGCCTTGGCTGGCATAGCTCAGTGGATTGAGCTTGGGCTGTGAACCAAAGGATCACCAGTTTGATTCCCAGTCAGGGCACATGCCTGGGTTGCAGGCCAGGTCCCCAGTGTGGGCCATGTGAGAGGCAACCACACATTGGTGTTTCTCTCCCTCTCTTTCTCCCTCCCTTCCCCTCTCTCTAATCTTTTTTTTTTTTTAAAGAAGCCTCACACTTTGCAGGGAAAAAGAAGCCTCACACACTTTGCAGGGAGCAGGATGTCACTTCCTGCAGACGGGGCATTGATGAAGCCCCTGTTTCCCCACTGACTGAGGCATCATCTCTACCTCGCTGTAAAGGCTTCTCGAGAGGACCTTTAAAAACCTTGTACCACAACCTCCCCCCCACCCCCAACCACAGAGAACCCTTCAGGAGCCAGTCACCTGTGTGTGCCTGAGCATGCCCTGCTGGCACTCTGTCCTGGGTAGTGCTCCAAGAGCCCCTGCCTTAAAAGTCTCTCAGAACTCCAGCATTCTCTCTGGAAACCACCCCTGCTGAGCCTTCTGGAGGGCTGCACCCCTGGAAGGCATGGAAAGATGAAGTGAAACAGTCATTGGGAGAGCTCTGGTTTGGGCTGAGATCTGTTGTCAGCCTGTCCTCTGCCCTATTGCTGTGTAACCGGATGTTGTGTGTGTGTGCGTGCGTACACACACCCATGGGTATGCCTATGATTTGTGGTTTAGATATTTTTCCTTTGAGGATGAGAGATGTTTTTCTCTTAAAATGATTGTTTGACTTCTTTTTGATAGAAAATTCCTCAACAATGTATGAGAACGTATATAATGAAAAGTGAACCTCCCTCCAGCCCCTCTTCTTTCCTCTCCTAATTCCTTTCCCTGGAGGCAGCCACTACTACTGACTCCTTGTGTATTCTTCTAGAGATTCCATGCGTATCCAAACATGGCCTTTTTCATCTGTGCCTTGGTCCAGAGTACATTTTTTTAATGGGTGACTCTTTTTGTCATTCCCTTTGGAGGCTTCCCTATGTACAGAGGACCAAGACCCAAAGCTCTACAGGTCCACCAAACCCTGCCCTGCTTTCCAATCTCCTGTTGAGCCAACTTTTGCTTGCACAGTACTCCAGCCACACAGGCCTTCCCTCCGATCCTAGCTCAGGACCCTCGCCCATGGCGGCCACTTCACCTGCGTGCACTCTCCTCTTCCTTTGCCCGGCGCAGCTTCTTCGGGTGTTCACACGCCAGTTCCTCACAGAGGCTTCCCTGGCTTCCTCCTCTAAACTGAGTCCTTCCCTATCCTCCCAGCACAGGCAGATTACTTCCTCTGGAGCATTTTCTTAACTTGTGGTTATATATTTATTTGTGTCATTATATATTTAATGTTTGTCTCCAACTAGACTATAAGCTCCCTGAGGGCAGGGACTCCAGCATCCCACATGGAGGTGGCATGCGATGTCCCCCAGATCCCATAATTATCATTTCTTTTTTGTGGTGAGAATAATTAAGATCTAGTCTCTGAGCAATTTTGATGTTTGTGATATAGTATTGTTTTGTCTATAATCATTATACTGTGCATTAGAGCTCCAGGACTTCTTTCTCTACCAGCTGTGAGTCTGTACCCTTCGACAGTCTCTCTCCTCTCCTCCCATCCCCCGTCCCCCGGTTACCGCCCTTCTACACATGGTCTTTATGACTTCTGCTTGTTTAAATTTCACATATAAGTGATATACAGTACTTGTCTTCGTCTGACTTACCCCACTTGGCATAGTGTCCTCCAGAGCCATTCTTCCATGTTGTTGCAAATGGCAGGATTTCTTTTCTTTTTATGACTGAATAGTATTTCATTATGTGCGTGTGTGTATATCCTGTCTTCATGTCCTTCGGATACATACCCAGGAGTGGAATTGCTGGATCACATGATAATTCTACTTTTAATTTTTTGAGGAAACTCCGTACTGTTTTCCATAGTGGCCCGATCATTTTACATTCCAACAAACGGTGCAGAAGACTTCCCTTCTCCCCACATCCTCATCAACACTTTTCTTGTCTTCTTGATTGTACCATTCTAACAGGTGTTAGGTGATATCTCATTGTGGTTTTGATTTGTATTTCCCTAATGATCAGTGAGGTTGAGCACTTTTTTTTCATGTACCTCTTGCCCATTTGGATGTCTTCTTCAGAAAAATATCTATGTAGTCTCTGCTCATTTTTTAATCAGGTCGTTGCTGCTTTGTTATTGAGTTGTATGAGTTCTATATCTATTTTGGATATTAACTCCTTATCTGTGTTTGTCATGTATACTAGTATAAATACATTTAATTTGGCGAGCACAGATGCAGGACATTGTGCTGAGAGTTTCACATACATCGTTTTATTTAAGCGTCTCCATAGCCGTATAATGTAGGTGTTATTCGATCAGATTTATACATAAGGACACTGACATTTGACTTACCCAAGATCATACAACAAAGAAGTAGTAAAAATGGTAGTTGGACCCTGCTTTGTTTGTTTCTAGAACCTATACATCTAGCCACTATCTTATCCTCCTTTGTTTTGAGAGGAGGGGTCTGTTCAGTTTTGGGGTCTCTGTCCTGACCCGGGCACCCATTGCACACACGGCAGACTTCTCTAAAATACTTCCAGTCTCCTTCAAGTTAGAATTTTCCCCAGCTTCCTTTTTGTTCACATTTGCTGCCCTCATAATGCATAACTAACAATCAGGAATCCTTCTTGGGTAGTGTGGCCAGTGGACGGCTCTCTCTCAGGACGACCACAGTCCACACCTCTGTCACAAGCCCCAGACCAACCACAGCCTTTCGTCTCTGCCAACCTCATTGCTCAGGTGAACTGCTGATATAAGAATATGCAAAATCTCATTAGAATTTTTCTCTTTGACCGCCTCTCACAGCTGCCCATAAGAGAGGACAGGAACTTAGAAGAACTAAGACAAGAAAGTGAATGTGATGGGATTTGGGGGGACTGAAGGGACTGCAGTTTAACAGGATGAAGAATGTAATTCTCTAGGAAGTTGGGGTGGCCGGCGATGGAGGTGATAGTTTTCACAGCCCTACAATCACAAGAATGAACAAGAGTTGACTTTAATTATTTTTTGTTTTGGATTCAGGTGAGGTCATTGGTTTGGAATTCTTGGCCAGTGTGGTATTATATGTCACCTTTTACTCCAAGGAGCCCATAGTTTTTATAAGACAAACTCACCGATAATAATAACTCATATTTGTTTGCATTTACCCTTGATTATTTTAGGCACATTTTAGACCTTCTTTCATTTAACCCTCACAACCACCTGTGAGGGAGACACTATCATTACTGGCATTTTACAGACGACAAGCTGGAGGCCCAGGAAGGACAAATGACTTGCTCAAGGTCACAGAGCTAGTCCGTCGTAGAGCCTGGATTCACAACCAGGCAGCCCGACTCCAGGTGGGGCTCTCGATCGCTGTTTGCTGTGGCCTCTAAGTTCTTGTGGGAAATTAAGAATGCTTATGCATTCCATTTTTTCTTTTTTATTGAATTTATTGGGGTGACATCGGTTAATAAAGTTATGTAGGTTTCAGGCATGCAATTCCATAATGCATCATCTGTGCACTGTATTGTGTGCTCCCCACCTCAAGTCTAGTCTCCTTCCAGCACCGTTTACCCCCCATGCCCTCTTCCACTGCCCTCCCCTCTCTTTTCCACCCTTCCCTCTTGGAATCACCATACTGCTTATGAGACACATACATGTCTGTGACTGTAAGGGTTTTTTTATTCTTAATCCCTCACCTTTTACACTCAGCCTCACAAGCTCCCTCCCCTCTGACAGCGGTCAGTCTGTTCTCTGTCTATGAGTCTGTTTCTATTTATTTGTTAGTTTATTTTATTCATTATGCAATCTATTTTGCGCATAGAGCTTCGTAGGCAGCAAATGCTTAGAGTGCTTCTTGCCTACTTTTTATTGCCAAGACTGGGCTTTTTCCCAGGACACTCTTGACTTCTGTCCCACCTCCACTCCTCCTCTGGGGAGACTGAGTGATTTACCTGATAGAAGAGAAAAGGGGCCTGAAGGGCCAGTCTTCTTTGTCTCATTCCTCCTTGGGCTGGACTCAGCTGATGGAGGTGACACATTTGGATCTGTTTCTCCAGGGTCAGGTGCCCTGAGTTGGGAGGGGGTGGGGAAGCCTTTGGAGGTCCAGTGCTCCAGAGTTTGCACTGTGCCTGTATTTGGTGTTTGGTGTGGTGGCCCCATGTAAGCCACAGCCTCTGAAGCAGCTTCATAAAAGGGATATTTTCGCCCGTATTTGTCTTCTTTCTCAGTTGATCTAGAACTGAGGTGGAGAAGAGGTCTGTTATGTGTCCCCATGACCCCCTCACCCATGAGCTATGGAGGGAAATAAAGATATACAGATAAGGAACATCGCATGGATGAAAGTTTCTTCATATAACATCCTATCAACCCACCCTGTTCCAAGACAACCAGCTCATCAATTAGGCTACAGAACGGGAACATAGCAGGTACTTTGCTTACATGATCTCATTTAACTCCTACAAAATTCAGGTGAGGTGGGATTTATTATCCCTGTGTTACTCACAAGGAAACTATTTTACTCCATAAATACTGGGTGTGGCCCACAGGCCAGGTTTTGTTCCAGGAGGCTCAGCAAGGTAATGGGAATTTCTCAAGGTTACATAGCTGATCAGTGGAAGAACTAGAGAGTGAACCCAGGTCTGACCAGTGACACAGGTTAGGCATTCCTTGGAGAGAAGGGAGAATGGGAACAAATAAAAAAGTAATATAAACATGTATTGAAGCCCTGATTCTATACCAGTGTGTAACTTTATACCATTCAGTGCTGTGTGCATTATCTCATTAAATCCCTGTGTCACCCTTGTAAAGAAAGTTTTGTTTCTTCATTATATGCACAAAGAACTTGGGATTCAATGATGTTAAGTAATTTTCCAGAGGCCACATAGTACATGGTAGAGTTCCAGTGGCAATCCAGGTTCTCCTCATTCCAAACCTTTAGCTCCTGAGAAGAACTGTCTTTGTTTTTCTGGAGCTTACAAAGGTAGTTGAGAGATATAGCCTCTGATATGACACCAGAGCACCTTGAAACCATTAATTAACAAATGCACATGAACCTGGTGGGTGTGCATGGAGGTAACGGGGGTTGGGGAGGGAAGCCAGAGGAAGAGGTGTGGGTGAGAAAGGGGAGGTGGGATGATCAGCATTGGGCAGGTTCACCGAGGCTTCATGGAGAAAAATTTTCAGCTGATACAAGCTTGATGATGGTAAAAAAAAAATAGTATGGCAAGTATGAGCACCAGAGATAATTTTTGAAGGGCATGCTTTTGCACATGGTATGGCAGTTGTAAAAAAGAAGCAAAGCGGCAACAGCAACAAGAGAAGCCCCTCCCCTCTGAAAGTGAGGAATTGCCCCAGCAAAGTGATGGCCTCCATGCAGGTCTTGAGGGATCTGTTTGGGTGGTCAATGCATTCAAGACGCTGAACACCCTGGATCTTCCCATGGCTTTCAGTTAACTAGCTGATGACAATGGGGAGTCAATTTTTCTGGACCTTGATACCCTTATCTCTAAAATGAGGAAGTAGCATATGTGTTCTCTACAGTTCCACCTAGCAATAATGTTTTATCTCCTCCCCTGCAGGGTAAGGAAAACTAGCAGGTTTTCCCAGAATGTTTGGCACCTAGATGATGGTCAGTAAATTTTTGTTGAATTAAAAGCAATGATACTAAGTGAAAAACAAATTCCTCCACATAGTAAGCATGTCCTGTCTGCTGTATTTTTGTTGCTTGTGTTCTATACTTCATCTGTCCTTGCCTCTGAGTTCTCAAACTTGTCATTTTCTTGTTGGGGAAACTTCTCCCCACAAACCACTTTGCTTCCCTCATTCTAAATTGCATCAAGAATGGGATCAATCACTCTGCAAATCCCTTGGATTCTGAATTATCCTTACATTGTTATCTAATTTTCTAGTTCTCAGCTTCTGCTGAACTGGCTACATGCTTATTCTACACTTTTTATGTAATGGATGTGTGGAGGATCTCACTTACTGCTTTGGTAGGTGAACAAATACCTGTATGAGAATGCGAATAAAACCACATGGTTGAAAGAGCATCGCCTAAGTGTAGCATGCTTTAATTGCAGGCTCAAATTTTGAAGTTGATTTTAAAATTAAGTGGATAAGAGTGATAAGAATAATATTTCAAGAAGGAAAGATTCTGCCCTGGTGAGTGTGGCTCAGATGGTAGGAGTGTCATCCCAGTGAAGGGTCACGGGTTCAATTCCAGGGCATATACCCAGGTGGTGGGTTTTATACTCTTTTGGGACATGTACGAGAAGGTAGCCAATTGTTCTCTCTCTCTCTCTCTTTCCCCCCTTCCTGTCTCTCTAAACACAATGAAAAAAGCTATTCTTGGGTGAGGATAAAAAAAGAGAAGGAAAGATTTTTCCCAACGCCTTTTTTAAGCAGATATATTTAGTATCATCAAGATAAAACAACCATAAATTTGATGGAATTTTTCACTTTTCATCCACACGGCTTAGCACTATACATGCAAAGCCCTAATCTCTCTGCTCAAAATTCCAACATGAAATAGATCACTTCTACCTAGGCTTCTGAGATTGACTCAGAACTTCGGAATCCAGTTGATCGGACTGCTTGTGGCAGTATGTTGGCAGACACTCCTGGTTGGCCCCCTGGTCTCCAATCTCCTGTTACTTCACACTAACAAAGTTCCCGCGGCGGGTAGGGCAGCCGTGTGCCCATTTAAGAGCATGCACCTTCCTAGGCTCCCTAGAAGCTGGAGGGGCCCCAGCCCAGGTCTGACAAAGAAGATACAGGTAGAAGTTTCCTGTGTGGGGCTTCTAGGAAAACCATTGTTTTCCTTATAAAAAGAGATGAGTCCAATTGGCACAGGCACTTTGCCCTTTACTCTTCCCCTTCTCTCTGCCTGGAGTTATGAATACCATGTTGGAGGGGCAGCTTTTCAAATCTAAGGAAGTAAGTCAGAGACTAAGAGTGGCAGAGAACGAAGTCAGAATGAACTGTGACTGGTGTGGCTCAGTTGCTTGGGTGTCATCCTGCAAAGTGAAAAGTTGCTTGTTCTATTCTTGGTCCAGGCACATGCCTGGGTTGAGGGTTCAGTCCCAGGTCAGGGCGCATATGAGAGGCAACCAGTTGATGTTCCTCTCCCTCTCTTTCTCTCTCCCTCCTCCTCTCTCTAAAGATAAATAAATAAAATATTTTGAAAGAGAAGAAGAAGGTAGAAGGAGCGGGAACGTGGCTGACTGCCTTAAACAGCTGCCTCAGCCCTACCTCAACATTCTGTTACGAGAGAAACAGAAAACCTCTATTTGGTTAAAGCTGTGGTCAGTTACTTTCAGCCAAGTGAAGTCCTAACTGATGTAAATGTAAGATTTAAAAAAAAAACATGAAAATATTAAGCTTCGAGGAAAACTTTACGTACCTTGAAGATACTGACAATCAAATGCATCAGGCCATAAATATATTTTGTTGAACTTTGGTCTACTCAGATTGTGTCAGTGGTTGCTCGAGTCTTTTCCCTCCCTTCCTTCTTCCTTCTTTCCTCCCTTCCTCCCTCCCTTCCTCTTTTTTCCTTCCTTCCTTCCCTTTTTAAACAAATTTTGTCAAGCAGCTTCTGTACTATCTACGTGCTAGAGGTAAAATGATGAGCAAAACAGGCATGATTTCTGCCTTCAAATAATCATAGAAATACATCATTATAAAACAATATAAATACAATGAAAAGAAATACAGGGAAGAATGTGAACATGAAAATGAAAAAACAGATCTAGTCTTAGGAGGCTTCTCTGAGGAGCTACGTTCTGAGCTGAGACTAGAAGGATGACCAGAAATGTGTTAGGCAAAGGTGGCAGATGGAGCGAGAAGAAGAAACAGCATGTATAAGGGCCCCAAAGCTGCAGAGAGCAGAGCACTTTTGAGGAACTGAAAGTAGTCACCTGTGACAGAAATACTGAGAATAAAGACAAGCGCAAAATTAGGCTGGAGAGGTAAATGGGCCAGATGATGTAGGGACCTGTAGTCAGTTTATGTTCAGGTTTTGGGTCTTTATCCTAAGAACAATGGAAAGTCTTTGTACATCCTAAACATTAAAGAATGACCTGGGCATAACTGAGTGAAAAAATCCAAATGTCATTCTATCCTAGTTTCCCTGCTTCCAGTATCTGTTCTCTCCAGGGCATTCCACATAGGAAACCAGAAGAGTCTTTTTCAATCAGTGCTTTACCAGGCCACCCTCTCCTCCACATGCACACACACCTTAGCGAGTTCTAAAAATATAGAATATGCATGTGGCCAGTTCAAATGTAGCTAAGAACTAGGAAACCAGAAGACTATGTAAGAATAATTAAGAGTGCAAGGGATTTGTAGAGTGCATAGGAGATGTGAGGCTACAAGTGATGTGGGGAGCCTGATTAGGTCCCAGATAGAATACAAGGTGAGAGAGGATGATCATTTGAATTTGAGGGCGGCTTTGCAGATGGAAGAAAGTTGTGAAATTTGAATACAATTTAGAAGGTAAAATCAGTAAGTCCTGGAGATGGATTAGACACAGAGGTTGTGGGGTTGGAGAGTACAAGCAAGACTCCTAGACTCTGGCTTGCAGATTGGATGGCTGGTTGGCTGGGTTGGGGAAGGGGTGGGGTGGTGGCGGTGGTGGTTGGTAGCATTTACAATGAAAGGAAACTTAGAGGAGGCCTGAGTTGGGTGGGGAGCATTATGATGAGTTTCCATTGAACACGTTGAGTGTGAGGAAACTTGAGACATTCATGTGGTATGTCACATAGGCAAGCGTGGGTAGAGGCTTGACGCTCAGAGAAGTCTGGACTGCAGGCATCAGCGTTTAGGTGGTGAGTGAAGTTACAGACCATGAGATTGTATAAGGAGAGAGGACAGAAGGGAAAGAGACAGGACTTTAGGACCAAGTCGATATAAAGAAGAATAACCTTGTTCTCTTTCTCAGGAAGCTCATGACTTGGTAGAGGTGCTGAGCTATGTATATATGTAATTACAGCATAGATAGAAAAGGACTTGTATCCTACCAGTACCATAAAGGAGGCCTAGAGACACTACGCCAGTTGATGGGATCAGAGACTGCTTCATGGAGAAGCATTTAAGAACATCTTTGTTAGATAGTCAGAATAAAATGAGGTAGATGAGGGGAGGAATGGGCTTTCAGGTAGTGACAAAGACTCGACAAAAGATTTGAAGGCTAAAAACAAGACAGATCGGGGGAGCTTCAGGATTTTCCGTTTATCTAGGGATGAGGTATTCATAGGGGAGTCATGCAAAGCTGGGTTGGAGCCAGATCAAGGAAGGCAGTGAAAGCCAGGCTCAGGTACTCTACTAGTAGGAGTGGGGACCTAGCTAAGGTGTGTGCATATGTGGAGGAGAGGGTGACGTGATAAAGCAGTGATTGAAGAAGACTCCTCTGGTTTCCCACGTGGGGTCCACTGGAGAGGACAGATGCTGGAGGCAGGGACACCAGATAGAAGGCTGGAGTGGAGTATCTCAGAGACTGTTTAAATAAAATGACTGAACTCCTTACCTAGTTAGTGCAAATAAAAAGGAGAGTTACTGGAAAAAATATGAAAGCCTCATGGAATGCAGTTCTGCAAGTCCACTGGGCTCATAGAACATGGACAGGGGTCGGAGTCTCTCTGGGCCTCTCTGTCTCTCAGGAGACACAGGGTCTCTTGCATTTGCTTCTCTCAGCACTCCTGTGTTCTTTGCAGACCAGCTTCCTCTGTGAGCCCTTTTCTGTCTCGCTTCTTAACCTCTTGTGAACATGTGATTTTGTTGCCCATGACCTCCCTTTGACATTATTGCCTGTTCTTGTTTTGGTGATGCTATTTTCCTCCTTTCTGGGACCTCGCCACATTGGTGTTCTTTGGAGGTTTTTTATTCTCTGTTTACCTTCTGTATTTATTCTCTAGGGTTGTCATAACAAAGTACGACAAACTAGGGGGTTTATACAACAGAAGTCTACTGTCTCATAGCTCTGCGTACATGAAGTTGAAGCTCAAGATGTTGCCAAGTTTGGTTCCTTGGCTTGTGAAAGCATCACCCCGATCTCTGCCTTTATTGTCTTATGGAGATCTCCCCATGTGCATGCCTCTGTATCCAAATTTCTCCCACCTCTAAGGACCAGTCATATCATCTAATCATCTTAAATGATTACATTTGTAATGATCCTAGTTCCAAATAAGGTTATATTTCAAGGTTCTGGGGGTTTAGGGAGTCAATATATGAATTTGGGAAAGGGCACATTTCAACCCATAACACATCTAAGCATTGTGTTCCCTTGGTCTCTTCCTTAGCTCTCTGTGAGAAGTTCCATCCAAATCCATGCCTTTACCACATCACCTCTACAGTGTGGATAGATACCCTAAGGCATTTTTCTCTAACCCAGTGATTTTCAACTGGTGTGCTGCAAGAATTTTTAAAATATTCAGTACCTGACTATTTAGTCAGGCTCGCTGACTTCTTTTCTCTTAGATTGTCTAGTAAAATAGTGACAACAGCCAACACAACAGTAGCTGTCTAGTGTGAATGAATCAAAATTATACATTTTGGGGGGAAGATCAGCAAATATATATATCACGAGATTTTAGTGATTAGTTTATGTGTGTTGTGAGATGAAAATCTTGAAAACTGCTGCTCTAACCCTGTCCTCTCCTACTGAATCATGGAGGGATGGACCCAATTACCCAGTGGACATGTTTGGAGATTCACAGGTCTTGTTAAATTTATAGTGTCCCAAACTGAATTTATCTTTTCCTCAAAACTGCTCATTCTTCTGAGTTTCCTGTGTCAGAGATGGGCTCCATCATCCATCTGGCTCTTCCAGCCCACCCTGGAAATTATCCCGGAGGCTGACTGTAGCTTACCATCTCTTACCGCCTTTCAGTCACCAAGTCCTGAGAATTCTTCTTCCCTAGCTACTGCATGGCTCTTTTCCCCTTTATTCCCATTGCTACACTTCCTTGGTTTAGTTTACCTCTTTTAACTTGAATTACCATGATTAGTAAGGACAATAACCTTTCTGCTGTAGGCCCACGTGGCTACTGTTGAAATGTGCAAATTCATGAAACCCGGGAAGGTGGTCCTGGTCCTAGCCAGATGCTACTCTGGATGCAAAGTGGTCAGAATGAAGAACATTGATGATGACATCTCAGACGACCCTTACAGTCATGCTCTGGTGGGTGGAACTGACAGCAACTGCTATGGGCAAGAAGAAAACTACCAAGAGGCCAAAGGTCGAGTCTTCTATGAAAGTCTATAACTACGATCACCTCATGCCCACAAGGTACTCTGTGGATATCCCCTCAAACAAAACTGTAATCAACAAGGATGTCTTCAGAGACCTGCTCTGAAATGTAAGTCCAATGTGAGGTCAAGGTCAAATATGAAGAGAGGTACAAAACTGGTAAGAACAAATGGTTCCTCCAGAAGCTGTGGTTTTAGATCTTTTTTTAATTTCAGTTATTAAACATACAAAATAAATAAATAAGTAATAATGACAATAACTAACATTTATTGAGTGTTTACTGTGTGCCAGGCCCTTACATAAAATGCATTGTAGTCTTATCTCTCTTTAATCTGATTCCAGAAAGATCTTTATAAACACAAATGTAACAAGTATAAATATTTAGTCCCCAAAATGTAGATGATCAATAAAAATATAATTTTTCCCTATAATTCAACTCAATGATTATTTTAAACTTTCATTTTATCTGATGGCAGAAAACATAATATCAGGTAATTCTGAGTAAATATGTAATTTCTACACTGTGCTTTTCATTTATAATTTTTTAACATTATAATTCTTACTAGTACTAGTATTGCTGCTACTACTATTGAGACCATCATCATCATCATCATCATCATCATCATTTTCTTGGCTGCATAGTATTTCAATATGTGAATATATCACATCTTTTAGCTATTTCCCTATTTATGAAACTTTAGATCATTTGCAGTCTTTTGCTATTACAAAATCTTTGTGACCCGTGTTTGCATAAATATTCTAGTATAACTGTTGGGTAAATTCCCTGAAATAGAAATCTTGTATCAAAGGGTATGTATATATTAAATTTTGATAGTGATTGCTAAGTTGTCCTCCAAAGAGCCTGCACCAATTTATATTCCAACAGATATGAAAATGCTGCTTTTCCTCATCAGCATCAACAATGAGTGTTATAAAACTTTTAAGACTTTGCTGTATTTTGTCTTAATTGTATTTCTTAAATTATGAGTGAGGATGAGCATTTTTTCATTATGTACCATTTTTTAACCTTTTCCCTCCATTGAATTTAACACAAACATCTTTTCATTTAAATAAGTATTCATCACTCCAGATGTACTTTTGGAAAGTTTATTTCTAGTTACAGCACTAGACAGAATCTTTTAAAAAATAAAAGTAGAAAAAAATACAATAACAAAATTTTTAAAGACTTTATTTAGTTTTTGGAGAGAGGAGGAGAGGGAGGGAGAAAGAGAGGGAGAGAAACATCAGTGTGTGAGAGAAATGTTGATTGGTTGCCTCTTGCACAGGCCCTGACTGGGAACCAAACCCTAACACAGACATGTGTCCTGACTGAGAATTGAACCAGCAACCTTTCACTTTTCGGGATTGCTCAACCAACTGGGCCGTGCTGGTCAGGGCTACAGTAAAAGAAAAAAAGAAATAAAAATAAAAATAAATAAAAGAAAAAATTTCTAAATAAATGTAGGGTGTTTCTGACAAAAAATTCTTAGGTGGATTCTAAGCTTTAGAATAAACAATAAACCAAGAGTCTGAGCCAGCTGTGCCCCAAAGAAATATAACATGAATCACAAATGCAAGTTATATATGTGATGTAGATTTTCTAATATCCACATTAAAAAAAGTGAACCAGATAAATTTAATTCAATAATATATTTTAACCCAATATTTTAAAAATAGGCCCTGGCTGGTATAGCTCAGTGGATTGAGTGTGGGTCTGCAAACCAAAGGGTCACCAGTTCGATTCCCAGTCAGGGCATATGCCTGGGTTGCAGGCCAGGTCCCCAGTTCAGGGCGCTTGAGAGGCAACTACACATTGGTGTTTCTCTCCCTCTCTTTCTCCTTCCCTTCCCTTTTCTCTAAAAATAAATAAAATCTTTATAAAAATAATAAATAAAAATAGTATCATTTCAATATCTAATCAATATAAAATTATTGAGACAGTTTACGTCCTCTTTTTGTTCTAAGTCTTGTAAATCCAGCGTGTACTTTACACTTGCAGCACGAGTCTGACTGGACACATTTCAAGTGCTCAGTTGCCACGATGTGGCCATCGTATGGCACAGATTAATTGTTGTAAAGGAACTTCCCAGTGCATGGAAGCTACAACTAACACCCAAATAGCTTAAAATTGCACATGACAGCTTGCCTAGTGTTTTGAGGCCAAGTTCAATGCCTTTTAGAAAGAAGGTACTCAAAGTTTATTTTTCTAATTGAGTTATTTTTATTTTTTCAATTGAATGTTCATACTTGTTTTATGGAGATATGGTCAAAATACCTCATTGTAGCAATGAATCATTTTGTTAGTCATGAAACAAAAAACAATTCATAGATTTTACTTTGTTTCTCAGAAATGAGAGATGTTTTAAGAATGTGTTTTCATAAGATTTGCCAAAATTTTTCATCACACAATAGCTTTTTTTTCCCTCTTCCTTTTGGACAATTGTTGAGTTGATGAAGTTTTTAAGATAGGTAGGAACAGATGTGTTGACTCAGTTTGGGGAGGTAAAAACAATTTTACTTGAAGAGAAGCCCTCAGAGAAGTGACAGTCTCCCAGGGGTGTCTGCATCCAGTTTGAGGAAATGAATCTTCAGTGGACTCTGTGATTGGATTAAGAGCCAGCAGCACTTGGGCAAACACTGATAGTCCTCCAAAGATCACAATGCAGCATTAGGACCAAACTCCCTAACTTGACATTTTTAAAGAGGATTTACATTTTAATTATTTGCTCAAAATTTGCCCCTACAATTCACCCTTTAGGTAATTGTTAATCCCATATACTTCTCTTTAACTTTTCTAAAAGATTTTATTTATTTATTTTTAGAGAGGGGAAGGAAGGCAGAGAGAGAGGGAGAGGAACATCAATGTGTGGTTGCCTTTTGCGAGTCCCCAGCGGGGGACCTGGCCCACAACCCAGGCATGTGCCCTAGGCTGGGAATCGAACCAGCAACCCTTTGGTTTGCTGGCTGGCACTCAATCCACTGAGCCACACCAGCCAGGGCTACTTCTCTTTAATTTTAATGCTCCAAAATCTACCAATTTATGAAATGAAAAGAAGTGTTCTATGAAGTTATGTAATTGTAGTATAATCACATTATAATATGATGTGAGGAAGAAATTCTTTTCATTATAATAATATTAGAAATCAATTCAAACCTGGAGGCACTGACATATTAGAAGTGGACTTGGAAAATGCTAGCTGGAATAGCCCTATCTGCCACCTAATTCAATCCAATCCATTCTTCTTACAAATTAACAAGTGACTCAGAGAGGCACTGCTTAAATCACAGCTATTCTGAGGTCTAGATTTCAGGTTTTCTGATGCCTGGACCAATAGTTCTCCTTAGTATGAATTATAGCATCCTAATTTACTGAGCCAGCACTTGCTAAGTGCTAGGCTCTGGACTGTGCTTTCCATAAATGTCGACAATTCACAAAGTCCTTGCAATATAAAGTATTTCAAATTTAAAACAAAAAAAAATCATCGCTTTTCTCTAACAGTTTTTTTCTTGAAGCTACATTTGTTTTCTTAAACAAAAGTTGCTGATGCACAGGACATGCTCTACCTCCAGAGTCAAGTCTGCAAAAGACGCCTAGGTAGACACCACTGGGCTGTGTTTGGATAGTTAATTAAGCAATAACTTATTCACAACTCAAGATCAATATATTTCTATTAAGGCTGCAGAGAGGTTTGAAAAGCATAGCTTTTATTTTTTCCTCCCTTAGTTTGTTCACTAATGATCCTTCCTTCCTTCCTTCCTTCCTTCCTTCCTTCCTTCCTTCCTTCCTGCCTTCCTGCCTTCCTGCCTTCCTGCCTTCCTGCCTTCCTGCCTTCCTGCCTTCCTGCCTTCCTGCCTTCCTGCCTCCCTTCCTTCCTTCCCATTCTAGAAAGTCAGGTGTTAAAACCATTTGTGCTGAGATTCTAAACTCTTTTTGATTTGTCTTGGACGTGTAGGATGTTGGAAATGCAAGGGTGTCAGGTGTCATCTGAAGGGGAGAGGAGGCCCAGAGAGCTTGAGGCTTTTATCTGTGGTCGGAAAAATGAAATTACACTCAGGTCAGAAAGCTACCAAATAGCAAGAGTGCAATCAACCCCAAGTGGAAATCCATCGCAACAGCAAAGGCACTGTCTTGGCTCAGGAGGTGCTATCCTTTTTAAGTAACTTAATTGAATCTCAAACCAGCAAGTTCTTCAGCTCCACTTGAAAGAGGCCAGATCCATTGCCAGGAGGCTCAGAATGAAAAGCATCCCATATAGTTTTTGATTTACATATATTTGCATGTTTACTTCAGTATTTGCCTCCTGAACTAGATAGGAAAGAGAAAGCAGGGGCTATCTTTTTCTTTGTTCACTATTGTATTTCCTACCACATAGTAGACTCTCAATAAATATTTGCTAAATTAGTGAATGAATGAATGCATTCACAGAAAATTCCCAGCACAGTCAGCTTATTGATTGTTTAATTATGACACAATTTATGAGAACACTTAGTGAAACTGTCACTTTGACCCTGTTTTGGTGTTGTGAAAATCGCTATTGGTCCTTCTGCAAGGTGGCAACTATTCCACTGTGTGTTTATTTAGACGAAATCAAACTCTTCAATGACTCAGTGGGAACACCACTGAGCCAGTTAATGCAATCTCAATTCTCTCAATCTGAGTTCTTGGTGAACTTCAGGGAAGTTCTCCTGGCTGAGAAAGATACCTGAGATTTTGAGTTTAAACAAAAATATACTTAAAAGAGAAAATCAACTGAATCTCAAGTGGTTGATTTTGTCCATGAATAAAAGTCAGAATGAAGTCATGTGTGGAATTACCATACTACCTAGTCAGCTGACTGCAATCAGATTTGCGTAGCTGTTGCTGGGACCACATGAAGAGGGGGTTATTTATTAGGAATAGAATAGTTCCTTTTAAATTCTGTAGCAATCATGTCTCTCTTTTTTTTCCTTCCAGTCCATGGAAAGTGTTATCTCAGGCAGCTTTGTGCAGGAAGTTGGGTTTATCACTTCCTCACAGTTGCAGTTTGTCTAGGACTTAACTACATGCTATCAGATTACATCAAAATGTAGGCCTTTGTGTGTTTAACTCATCAAAGGAGTGGACCCTCAGGACTTGATATCACTTCACTGCATATGCAGCCATGTAGCAAAACAAAGCCTATCTAAACAGGACAGAACTATTTCTGTTGTGCGGCAGCTCCGCTAGCTCGAGCTTGCAGAAATGGTTGGGTTTCAGGTGTCTGCAGTGTTTCACTTCTTGTTTTTATATTTATCTCTTTTTAGAATTGCAGTTATTTGCCTGGTTGTATGCAAGGAAGGAAAACCCCAAATACTACCTACAAGAGAGGAGACAAGATTGCTCCAATCCAGAGTGTCAGTGGGAGGCAGTACTAACCTTTACCTCATCATCTTGATTTTCACTTGAGAACCCCAGTCGCTGCTGTTATAGTCTGGCCTTTGGAGCCGACCAGCCACACAAGGGGTTTGAATCCTGGCTCCTCTGTTTCCTGGTTGTGTGTCCTTGATCCAGTTATTTCACCCCTCCGAGCTTCACTTTCCCCATCTGTTAATGGAGAAAGTGATGACACCTGCTTCATAGCCCTGTGATATGGAATAAATGGTATGAATTAAATAATATGTGCAAAGTTCTTATGGGACCCGCTGTGCTCACTATGGGAAGGATCTCAGTACTGTGAAGCCTGAGGGGCACCGTGAGCCACACTGGCCGAGTGACAGAGCAGTCCCAGCCTGGCTGAAGTTTCTCAGGCTGCACTTCCACCTCTGGGGCCTTGTGGCTATTTTCTTCTCTCTGGAGTTCCCTCTTCTCTGTGGTGGGCTGGCAGCCAGATGGTGCCTCTATTGGCAGCCACAGGAAGCCAATGCAACTGTGAAGTAATACTTCTGCCCCAGAGCTGGCTCCGCCCTGTTGACCAAGGTTTTTTTTTTTTCTCATTCTGCTCAGCCAACTCTTTTCAATGCCTTGCCTAAAAAGGACTTCTCACCCAGCTCTGCTGCCTAGGGAAATGGCTGACTGCCCCAGAGGCTTTGGACGAACAGCTTTCCACCATAGAAATGGGGAAGGGGACTGCCTCCCAGCTCAGTCCTTTGGGAGTTTGAGGGTACCATCTTGCAGCAACCCTCTGATATGATGCTCATTTACCAAAATCAGATGTCAAATAAAGAGGGATAGGGCTTGATTCTATAAAACCCCTTTGAGCCAATGGAATATAAAAGCACTCTTTTAAAAAAATTATTTGCATTAAGGAAGTAGATTTTCACAGGCCTATGACCGGAAAGAAATTAAGTTACACCTAAAAAAACTGTATACTTTAAGAAGGTAATGTTTTTTCTTTTTCTTTTTTAAAATCTGAAACTATTTAAAATAGGAAATTGAAACAAGCCTAATGCTTTATTGCTTCTTTATACTCGGGTCATTCACTGATGGCTTCCTATCTGCATTGCTTCCTCCTTTCTAGCCACCGAGGTGGCAGATGTCCTGTGAGCCACACTTTGCTTCAGCTGTTCAGAGAATCACTTCAGAGCCACCAGCCACCCTCCATTCAGTGCCCCCTGGGTTTCAGTTGGTTTGGAGTTTCATATCCAGTGAATTTAGCCTCTCTGCCTGGCCCCTCGGGTTGAGTTCTTTGGCTGTCTCTTTAGCTTTTGCCCCTGGATGCTGTCTCTCGGAAGCCCCTTTAATGGCCACAGGGCCAGTCTCACCTCACAAGCCCTCTATAGGAGACGGGTTCCCAAGCTGGATCCAGCACCTTGGACTCCATGTTATCTGGGAAGAAAGTTAAGACATTTGGCGACAAACCTCTTAGCAGAGTTGTGAATGCTAAGGGAAGACCAGCTCTTTCTGTAGATTGATGAGATTAAAAATCATTTTTTTAGTAATTGCTAAAGCAATAAATGTGCACACACATACCCCTAAACACAGAAATGTACAAAATTTAAAAGTATATCAACCTCCTAGTGATAAGTCTTTGTTATATCCTATTACAGATTTATTTCAGTGCATACAAAAGTATTTTACTTAAAAAAATGGAAAACAGAATGCCTAACTACTCTTCTGAAATTTGCAAGTTATCCTTAACAGTATATTTTGGATAGATTCAAATGTCAGTATGACACATTTATCCCTTTATTTTGTATGACTGTGGCTATTCCACAGTAGAGTAAACTAATTTATTTACTCAATTCCTTATTGATGGACCTTGACTATTTTAGACTGTTTTGTTCTTTGGCCTAACAAACAGTGCAGTATGAACATCCTTGTGCAAACATCTTTGTGCTCATGTGTGAGTATTTCTTTAGAATTTTGGGGTTAAAGGGTATGCACATTTAAAATTGTAATAAACATTACTAAATTGCATACCAGTGTACCAGCTAGCAATCTACCCAAGAATCTGAGAGGTTTTGTTTCATTAAACATTTATCAACTGTAGTATTACCAAATTTTATCAATATAATGGGCAACAAACTCTTATTATTTGTGTTTCTCTTATTATTAGTTAAGCTGAACATCTTTTAAGATGGTTTTTGGCTATCTGTACTTCCTCTTATGTGAGTTTTCTCCTTGTATCCTTTATTCAGTTTTCCATCAAGTTGTCTTTTTTCTTGTTGGCCTGTGTACCACTTAGGATGTTTTTGGCTGTAATTACAGATTGCTTACTAAAATGTGGCTTACATTGATTATTTACTATATTCCATAATACGATCTGAAGGCAGGATATTCCAGAGTTGGGCAGCGGCTTAGGAATCTTCTTCTGCTGTGTTGCACACAGCTTGTACAGATTTCCAGTCATCCCATTCCTGACTACTATCTTCAAAGCCCCCCGAAAGCTCTCCTAGCCCAAATCTTTAAGCTTCCTGTTTGATCACGGAGGAAAACTCTTCCTAGCACCTTGGCTACAGACATCCCTTCCCAACTGGGTCCCATTGGCTAGGATGGGGTCCCACGTCCCTTTCCAGGCTGAGATGCCCACACAGCTGCCATTTTTAATGGATTTTCCCTGTCGGTCTCCATGTTGTTTCCTCAATTCGTTGATGCAGACGAATGTAACTTGATGATAATGCAACAATTTGAATTTAGGGGCAAATGCTGCACCTAAAATATGATTGTCCTTGGCTTTTAATAATGTATCTTTTTATGTTTTAACATTTTATTTATTTATTTTTAGAGAGAGGGGAAGGGACAGAGAAGTGTTGATAGGTTGCCTCTTGTATGCACACCAACCAGGGACCAAACGCACAACCCAGGCATGTGTCCTCATGGGGAATCGAACCAGGGACCTTATACTTTGTGGGATGATTCCCAACCGACTGAGACACACCAGTCAGAGCTCAATGATGTATCTTTCAAGGATCAATGTATGACTTGAGCATGGGCAGTCCAGCCCCTTAATATCTGACCACACTCAGCAAGCCATTATATTCTTCTTAGCCCCCTAAAGCAGGATAGCACATAGTAGGCTTTTTTTCTGGGCAGCCAGAGATAGCAGGACTGGCCCTGACCTTGTAGCTGCTCTTAGACCAGTTGGGATATGCTGGCAGATTTTTCTGGCCCTCCCCAGATGAGATAAGGGAGACTAGTTTCTTAGTGGCCCATAGCTGGCTATAATATCTATTTTTTAAAAAGGGTCTGACTGAAGCAATGAGAAATTATAACTTCCTTCACCCCTTTTAGAGTAGGGATCTCTTCTCTTCTCCCTGCTGGACACAGAAAGAATGGAAGGTAACAGTTACAGCTTATTTGTACTTTATTTCTGTGAATCAGCAGTCTCAGAGAAATTTGATCTCAGCTACACCTTTGTAACTAGAAAATTGTCTTTCAGTCAGATGAAGAAACCACCTCAGGCTCACCTTCTGGACTCTCAGTTTCGCTGGCATCTTCGGAATACCATGGCAAGGAATTTTTGTGAAATAACCCATGTATGTAGAAGGCTGAGTCCCAGAATCATTGAGCAGATTTGTATCTTTCTCCCTTGATCTGTTCTAATTTTCTCTAACTCGAAACCCCCAAATAAAAGTTCAAACAGATGTCAGTCCCCTCTTCTTCCCCCTCTCTCTTATTCCCTACTAATGACAAACACAATAGTCACAGTGGCATCTGAGTGTTTAATAGGCTAAAGAAACTATTCGCTTTCCTCTTTAACCCTAGGGAATCCCGCACAACTATTATTTAAATGTATCCCTAATTATTTTAGGTTTTTGGATGCTGTTGGACATGGGCTTAAAAAATTTCATTTCCAATATTTTGTTTCTAGTACATAGAAATACAGTGGATTTTTGTATGTTGCCTTTGTATCCTGTGACCTTGCTGATGGTTTTACTAAGCTTTTTGGGGAATATTCCTTAGGCTTTCCTACATATATGGTCCTGCTGTCTGTGAATAAAGATAGTTTTACTTCTTCCTTTCTTTTCTGGATGGAAAGGCTTTAGGAGGATGTAACCCCACAGGCAGCCGGCTCAATGAGATTTCAGATCTGCTCATCCTTTGACTAGGCTGATTCAAACAATAAAAAACTTGTCCAATCGCATGTGGCGATCCTTCCTGGCTCCTTGGTTCTATGCATGCTGTTTGCTCTTTCTATTCCACCTATTTGAGGCTTTCCTTCCTCCCTTGATGAGTGTGATTTGAACACTGGTTCACTTAAGAGTTTTTAGGACTACCTTATTTCTAAAGCATTTTTCTTCTGGCTGATAGTCAAATCTGTCATTCCCAGGGCATTGACCACCTTCTGTTTTCCATTTTCTTTCTTTGGGTCCATATGAAGCTGTTGCAATGACTCTCTCCGAATTCAGTTGCCAGTTTGTCCCTGGACTGTTTTCTGATTTTTGCCAAGTAACTGTGCACCAGCAAGTGGTCTGGTGTCCTTTCCAAAAAGTTTGGGGTTTGCTTTGCCCAACTTCCCAAATCTTTAAATTTCCTCTATCAAGCAACTTCTCATGATAGGAGAGCCACAGTTGATCTCTCCTGTTCCCTCACAGTTTCAACTTTTTCCAATTACATGAAAGTACATTTGATTCTTTATCTTAATGACTTACACACTTGCTTTGTTTAAATATTTTCTCCTCCAAATTCACTTATTCTTTCAACTGATTGTAATTAGTTTTCTTTATCTCTCCTTTATTTATTATAAGGGCCATTTCTTTTTCTATTTAGCTCCATTCTTTGTTAAAATAAAAGGATAAAATAATATACGGTCAATAATATCTAGTGCAATAATTTTTAGATTTCCTTCATGGAAGTATAAGGTATAAGCTACTTTGACATCAGTGGAACTTTGTTTTTAGCAGATTATGGTGGGAAAAACCCACAGTTTGTGGTAACTATACAGGAGGCTTACCAGAGGATCAGTACAGAAATTGGCCCATGGAGGCTCCACTCCCAAGCACAGGAAAGCACAGGAATAAGCCTGGATTTTTACTGATTGTTCTCTTTTTAATATTTTGTCTCCCCCCCACCCCCGCAGTTTCCTTTTGCATATCCTGTTTCTAGCACCAGGTCAGTTTCCTTGAGTCCTTTTTCTTATTGGAAAACAGCATGAGTGAGAGGAAGGAATGAGGACCTAACAGTACAAATAGCCCTGAGCGTCAGCATCACCGCTGCCTCTTTACTAGCTGTGGATCCTTGGCCAAGTTACTGACTCTTTCTGAGCTTCATGTTTTTCTCCCAAAGATTGCCTTTAAAAACATAAATAATATTCATTAGCCATCTAGCACAGTGTATGGAAGATACTCAGTACATGTTACCTATGATTATTACCTTTATGCCTTCGACTTTCTTCCTCCCACACTCTATCTGTAATCACTTGCCATTCATTATGGGGCTTGAACAAATAAATCTATACATTTATGATCTTTGAAAGTAGTAGTTTACCTTTTGCTTCCCTTTAATGTTAGGTCAACAGTGAAATGAAACTGCCCAAAACCCCTGCTTGTGCCGCCTTAGCCTGAATTACAAGGGAATGAATATAAATTGAATGTGTCCAGAATCATAGTGTCAGAGCCTGAATGAATGTTAGAGACCCGCTGCTTCAACTCTTTTTATGTACAGAGGGACTGACTGTCGTGGCGAAGATAAGCAATTTTCCCAAAGCCCGTAGGAAGGTATATGTAGCTACTGAGATTTCCTCATTTCAGGAAAATATCGTTTGAGGTAAAATTCATATAATATAAATGAATCATTTTAAAATGTACAATTCATTGGCGGTTAGCACATTCACAAAGTGCATCCATTACCTTTATCTAACCCTAAGACATTTTTATCACCCTGTATTTATTAAGTAGACACTCCCCATGCTGTCTCATGCTAGCCCCTGGACATTGCTAATCTTCTTTCAGTCTCTATGGATTTGAATAGTGTGGATATTTCATACAAATGGAATCATACACTATGTGATCTTTTGGATCAAACTTGTTTCACTACCATAAATGTTTTCAGTTCATGCTCATTGTTTAAAATTTCAGCCCTGGCTGGTGTGGCTCAGCTGGCTGGAGCATTGTCTTGTAGCTGAAAGACTGCAGGTTCAATTCCTGGTCTGGGCACCCACCTAGGTTATAGGTTTGGTTCCCAGTACGGGTGTGCACAGTCCCCAGTCTAGATGTATACGATCGATCCCTGGTCCAGGCACGTACTGGAGGTAACCAATCAATGCTACTCTCTCACATCAGTGTTTCTCTCTCTCTCCCTTCCTCTCTTTCTGAAAGCAATAAAAAAATGTCCTCAGAGGAGAATGAAAAAAACCCAAACATTACAGGAAGTATAATGAAGAAAATAAGAAGTATTCTGTGGTCCCACCTGCCATTGATGAAAACTATAAACAGTGTGGTGATAGCTGTTGTTTCCCCGGTCTCCCACATAAATGAGCTTATAGTATTCACACCTTTTACTTGAATTTGATATTTCACTTAACACCGTATATGAAACAGCTTCCTGTATTGACTCATACAGATCTCTTCATTCTCTTTTATTAATTTTCCTGTGTTTCAGCATGTGGTTTTAGTCTAGGTTGTTTAACAAACCTGCGGATGAACACCCTTCTCCCTCACTGCAACCCCATTCCACCCAATTTTTTGCTATGAAAATAGTTTGCATCCTGTCCTGCTGGATGTGAACTATTCTGAAATTCCAATATTGGCGACAAATAGACAGGAATGGTTTCCATTTCTCTGAGATCAGCTTGCATACACTGGGGAATTCACGCATCAGTAAGAACTAGATAAACTTTGAGATTGTTTCTAACTTCAAATTGTTTGATTCTTGGGGTTTAATACCACAATCATGGTAGGGCTAGGGGTGCAGAGGCAAATGTCTAGGACTGGGAGTTAGAAGGCCTGGGTTTAGCCTTTATTTTGCTAAGGGCTAGCTCTGAGCCTTTGGAAAGTTACTTCTTTGGACTTCAGTTTCTTCGTCTGTGAAATGAGGTGAATGGGCTGGTTAATCACTACTGTGATGACTTCCATTAGTTAGTCATTAATGTGGTGATGTCGCCCAAAGTCACTGCCCAATTTACAATTATTTCGCTTCTGCAGGAATAGCTCTGCTTCATTGGGCCCCCAGTAACCATGTGCTATGTGGCCCTCCTATCTCAGCCATATCTGTGCTAGTGGAAGCCACTTGTCACAAATCAATCCAATTCAAATCCTTCTTTAAGATTTTTTAATGTGAACCACAGAAAGTATGGGCAGTTCCTCTCTTGTGGTTAGGGGATGGGAGAAGTGAAACTTGGTAGCCATTGGTAACCATATTATCAGTGTATTAAGGTTCTAATGTGGAGAAGGAAGGGGTGGGGCTCCTGTACTATGGGTTAATGGTGGAGTAATTACATAAAAAAAGTGTGTGATGTGGTATTCTAGAGTGTATTCTGGAACAGAAAAAGGACAGTGGAAAAACTGGTAATACATGTAAAGTCTGTAGTTTAGGTAATAGTGTTGTACCAATGTTAATTTTTTAGTTTTAACAAAGATATCATGGCTACGTACATGGTGTGAACCCTGAGGACTAAGAAGGTTCCTGGTAACTAATTAGGTTCAACAAATGAACAAACAAACAAACAAACAAACTCAGAGCCATTTCTGCTCGGGGGCCTCTCACGCAAACAGCACTTCACAGAGAGCCTCTGCGATAAACTGCCTGTCGCTGCCCTCAACTGTCTCCCTGCACTGTGTCTTTGCCAGCTGAGCCAGCCCTTATAAAGATTTCCTGATATCCTATTTCTACCAAAATGATTGAGGTCACTGCCCAATTTACAATTATTTCGCTTCTGCAGGAACACCTCTGCTTCATTGGGCCCCCAGTAACCATGTGCTATATGACCCTCCTATCTCAGCCATATCTGA
This sequence comes from Carollia perspicillata, assembly GCA_004027735.1. Taxonomy (NCBI): domain Eukaryota; kingdom Metazoa; phylum Chordata; class Mammalia; order Chiroptera; family Phyllostomidae; genus Carollia; species Carollia perspicillata. The sequence goes on from PVKM010009425.1 coordinate 28,330, forward strand.
CTGAGACTTTTCAGTCAATCAGAGCTGTGCAGCTCTGACCAATCAGGATAGTGCCTTTTGGACCATGAAACTGCAAGGATTCAGTGCCCTCATTTGCATGAGAGCAAACCAGTCAGGGATCAGGGGCAGAGACATGTGTTCACATAAGCCAACTTCCCTGGGCCTCCTGGAGTGGACTTTCCACCAAAACTGAAGACTACATTCCCCCACCTGGAAACCACAGCTATACTGTTTTTCCAGCAGCGCCATAGAGCTATTGAGCTCTTCCAACAGCAGTGTTGTTTTCATAGCCATGCTATATCACTGTTTGCACTGAATAGAGTTTCCTTCTTTGGCATACCCCAAATTGGGGATTCCTGTTGGCTTTGAATTGCCACCAATGACCATCACTTGACAATGGTACATTAAAAGAAGCTGGGTGAGAATTCTCTAAGCTCGCTTTGCAATATCAACATTGCATGCTTCCAGATACGATGAAATGAGAAGGGTACATCTTTTAAAAATCTATACCTGACTTTAACCATGGGGAAATATCACTGGGAGACCTTCTATAAATGACAACATGATGTTCTTCAAAAATATCAAGGTTGTGAAGGACAAAGAAAGACAGGAACTATATTTCCCCAGACTGGGGAAATATAGGAGACATAAAAACTAAATTTAATGTATGATCCTGGATTTCATCCTGGACTCAGAAAGATCATTAGTGAGGTCATTGGAAACATTTGAATAAGGTCTGTAGATTTGCTAGTAGTATTGTATCAATATTAATTTCCTGGTTTTGATACTTGTTTTGTGGTCATAAAAGTTAACATTTGGGGAAGCTGCAGGGACAGTATACAGAGATTCTTTGTACTATTTTTGCAACTTCTTAAAAAGTGTGATATTATTTCAAAATTTAAAATTTAAACATACTAAAAGGTGGCATCATCAAAATGGTGTAGACAGCTCCAAATACCTACCCCTCCACAAAAACATGAAAAAACAATCAATAACTGTTTAAACCAACTTTGTCAGAACTCCGGAAAATAGTAAAAACATTTAGAGTAACAAAAGTAATGCTGAATCAAGGAAAAGACAACTTGGAAATGGTAGGACATTTTTGTGGCTTTCTTACTTGCCCTTGACTCACCTCCTCACTGGTGGGGCAGCAGTCTTGAAGACAGCAGCCTGCATTTCAAGCATGGGACCCTGACCCTGGTTCCAGAGGGAGCAGGGCAGACTTTATTCAGATATCACTGTGTTTGTCTGTTCTGACCTGTCTGGAGGCTACCTGAAGGACTGACATAAGGTGTGTCTCTGTTTCATCTACTCTGAATTTACTCAGGGCAGAAAAGTGGTGAACATTGCTTGAAATACTATAAGGTGAGCAACAACAAAGAACACAACACTGCAGCTGCCTGAGCAAGAGATTACAGTTGAGACAAACACTAGACTGCCTAAAGCCTGGATGGAAAAGCTGGGAGAGGCTTCTTTGGGAAATTAGAACGTTAAAAAAGACCATGAAGCCCTGGCTGCTGTGGCTCAGTGGATTGAGTGTTGACCAGTGAGCTAGGGGGTCGCATGTTCAATTCCCAGTCTAGGGCACATGAGCACGTGCCTGGGTTGCAGGCTGGGTCCCCAGTGCGGGGTGCGTGAGAGACAACCACAGATTGGTGAAAAAAAAAAAGACCATGTATAACAGGCATTTTAGAAAGCCACGCACATGCTCAGACAAGACACATCTTCAGAAGACACTCAGGAGGACCCTAAGCCTTCACCTCTGGATGATCTCTAGGTTCAGTGCAAGCGGCAATGGAAGACTGAGAAGCCTGGCCAAGTGTTAAAAGAGTGCCCCAACACAGCCAATCTGTAAAGAATGGGAAAGGTATTTATTCTTTTGTTTGTTTGCTTGCTTTCTTTGCTCCTGGCATCAAGGAAATCTTTTCCAAAGAACTGGCTAACCATAGCTAAAGGAGCAGAGACTTCAGTGACCATAAACAACTTTGGAGAAGTCCTTAAACAAATGGGTAACTGTAGCTTTCAACAATCAAGACCAGCAAACTTTGGAGAAGGAGGAGAATCTGATCTCCAGAGTTATCACACTATAATAATCAAATGCACAATTTTCAACAAAAAATAACATATCATACAAAGATACAGAAAAGTTGACAGAGACCTTCCGTGAAGAACATCAGACGTTGGAATTACTAGGCAAAGACTTTAAATTGATGGTCTTAACTTGCTCAAAGAGGTAAAGGAAGACATGCACAAAGGATTAAAGGAAACCAGAAAAAATGATGTCTTAACATAATGAAAACGGCAATAAAGAGATGGAAATTATAAAAAGAGCCAAATAGAAGTTCTGGAGCTGAAAAGTACAAACACTGAAATGAAAAATTCACTAGAGGGGGTTCTGCATATTTGAGCAGACAGAAGAAAGAATCAGGGAATGGGAAGATAAAACAATTGAAATTGTGCATACTGAGAAGCAGAAAGAAGAAAAAGAAAAGTGAGCTGAGCCTAAGGTCTTTGTGAGACACCATCAAGCCAGCCAACATCTACCTTTTGAGAGTCCCAGAAGAGGAAGCGTTCCTTTAAATTCTATAGCAATCCCCCTAGGTTCTGACGGGAACTCTACCTTCGCAAATTTTCTTAAATCTAAAATTGTCCCCAAATAAAAAATTTACTTTTAAAAAAGGGGGCTGGAGAGAGGAGCTTCCTTCTCTTGGATTTTCAATTTTAACTATGGATAATTTAGTTCTATTTTGAATTAATTGACTGTTGCTTCCCTGTTGTCTTTTCATCACAGTCTTAACACCATTACATTAACATATTAGCTAAAGCTTATTGGAAGTCACCACTTTGGGTGAGTGTGTTCACATAGGGCCCCTGTATTGGCTGTGCAATTAGTGCACAGTACCCAGGCACCCAGAGGGGAGCCACTGAGGGCTGAAACCCAGTCTGTGTTATCTACTAAGCTGCTGCACTCCCTGAAGCTGGGCTCCCTCAGCCCAGAGGTGGAAGGTGCCATATGTGCCAGCAGCAGTAGGCCTGTGCTCTTGGAGGGCAAGTGCCTCTCTTTGTCAGCCCTGCCCTTGATCCCTGCTACAGAGGAGAAGCTGTAAGGAAAGCTAACTCTCAGAAAGAGACCAACACTAGTGATGGAGAGAGGGATGCCGGGTGACATCCCATCTTATGCTTCCTCTTGTCTTTACCAGCAGACCATATACCTGGCTTCCTTAAGGTGTTGTAGTTCAATCTCCTTTTCATTTAAATTACCCCCACCAGCCTTAGCTAATTTTATTGAGTTTTCATTTCTTGCAGAATATTTTACAACTCTTCTAGTTCTGATACACAGCACAATAACCATAGGATCGGCTGGGACAGATAGCTACAGAGCTGCTATTTTAGTAAATATTTCACAACCAGCTGTGGTGGAAGACAGGGGGCTAATTTGTAGCATTTTCTCATTCCCATGGTGAAAATCCTGTGACCATGGCTGATTTCAAGCTACCACATGATGTCAATGAGTACAAAATGGAGAACATTGCATACAATTGGGTCTTGAAAGTGTGTGTGAACTAGCTCCAGTACACTACTGGAAAGCTTTCGTTAGTTCCAATTTTGTCCTCTGATGGGGTATGTGAACAGTGCTCGTCACCAGGTGGTAAAGCCCACAGGCTAAAAATATGGGTTCAGATGTGATCTGTTTAGCATGTAAGTGTTTAAAATATTTTGGGTTAGTTACCACTGTTTACATGTCATGATATATTAACTGAAAAATACATATTTCTGCTCTGGCTGGTGTGGCTTAGTGGATTGAGCCCCAGACGATAAACTGAAAGGTCACTGGTTCGATTCCTGCTCAGGACACACAAGTGGGTTGTGGGCCGGGTCCCTGGTCGGGGGCAGGCAAGTGGCAACTGATTGATGTTTCTCTTGTGCATTGATGTTTCTTTCCCTGCTTTTCTCCCTCCCTTCCCCTCTCTTTGAAAATAAATAAAATCTTAAATATATATATATATATTACTACTTTTCATAAGAAATAAGAATATATTACAATATTTGGCCTGGTACCCAGAAATGTTCACTGATTTTTCCAAGCTGACATGGAGACTATTCAAGGTGAATGACTGTCTGAACCAGAACCAGAACTCAGATTTTATGACTCCCAAACCAAAGTTTGCACCACTTCTTCAAGTTGCCCTCTCCATTCCTTGTCCATTATCATCTTCACTATAATTTTCTCAATTGGCATTTTATCTGCAACTGGTGTTCTCTACAGTTTGCTTGCTTGGCATTTTCTTCGTCCATTTACAAAGTATTATGTGACCAAGTGTTGTTAATATCTCATCTGTGGGTTCATAACAGGTGAGTCATAGCAAAAATTCTGGGCATTTACCACTCTCTTCTTGGTTCACTGTTACATTTTAGAATACCGATTGCTGTTTTTATAAGGATAATGCAGTTTCATGAAGAAGTAAGAAGAAGAGTTGAAGAAGGAGGACTTATAGGAGGAAGAGGAAGAGGAGGAGAAGGACAGACCAGGACAGCAAAGGACAGGGGAAAATAAAAAACTAAGCCCAAACCTACCATTAACCCTTGTTATTAGAGAACATTGCTTCAGACGTCCTAGGTGAATACAGAGAAAAAGGCTGATGGTCAAAAGAGGGATCACTCTAATGTGCTATTTTTAAATGATATTAAATTTGATTGTATTCGAATTCGACAAAGGAAACCAAAGTGAAACTGTGATGAGAGCAAAACTGAGGGAATTGCTGAACTGCAAATAAATCTTTGTGTATAACAAGGAACATTAGTTCTTTAAAGATACTCCTAAGATTAAGAAAAATGTATAATAAGCATTAAGAGTTTTGAGTCATTATGTTTTTTCTCCCGCTTTCATGCTGTACTTTCGAGAGTGTCTTTGATGTGCTCTGGGCGCGCTGAAAACATTAGCACGCTAAAAACGGCTCGATCTCCCCTTTCTTCTGCTGAGTTAAGTTGGTTCATTTCATTTTATGTGGTTATAATTTTAATATTTACTTTCTGTTTTGTAACCATAATTTCCACAAGTGGTTAGTCTTTGTTACATACTTAAGTGAATTCAATGCTCTGCAGTCTTTTATCATATCTTTTCCATTCTATAACACAAATTTTAAGATATATTAAAATCTTTCTGGTTAGCATGCTTTTAAGTAGAATGTTATTGACCAACCGTGATATTATGTGAAGAAAATATCACAGGGATGACATTTAAAATAAGTAAAGCTGGTCAGTGGGGGAGGGCTGTCCCTCTCCTGCATGGCAGTCTGAAACCAGTGAAGTTGGATGCCTGCGAATGATAATCTAAACTTCGGGCCTCAGTTATCTCTGACTCACGGATCAGGACTACCTCATGGCCCAGCTATAAAGGTCTGGTTCCTACTCAAGGCCCTTGGCTTTCAGATAAGACAATGAGGCAAAGTGGTTCAGAGCATTTCCTGGGAGTCGGACAAACCTGAGTTTGAATCTGGGCTCCATTACTTACTATCTGGGTGACTGATCTGAAGTAAAAATTACCTCTAAATCCCAGTTTATTCATCTGTAAAATGGGGTAATGGCACCTGTCTTTTAGAATTGTTGGCGGAGTAAATGGGATCGTACGTGTCCTGCACTTAGCACAGTGCCTGACCATTATTACTATTATGCCGTCTTAAAAGTATACGGCAATTCGGAATGACTAAATCTTTGGCTTGTGTCCATCTGACATAAGCAGGGCTGACCTGTCATCTTTTTGTGTGTTACCACTTCTCTTAAGGTGACTGAAGTCAGCAGGCATCCTTCCCTTTATTTTGCAATTTTGCCCTCATGTGAACCTCAGGAAATGAACAGATTTCAACATGCTTAGCAAATAGGAAGGCTCAAATAAGAAGAAAGTCTGCCTATCATAGAAATCAACAGAGGTAAAGATTCATTCAATCATTCCTTCATTCAACAAATCAAGAAGTATTTATTGAGTACTCAATATGTGCCAAGCACTATTCTAAATGTTGGAGACACAGTGGTGGACAAAAGTGACGAAGCCAGCCTGGGAATAAAAGTTACATTTATGTTGGGGAGGTCCGCATTACGCATTTAGTAGGTATGATTTACCAATTATATAAATAGTTAGAAAATATACAGTAACTATCTTGATAAAATTGCTTACGAGAGTATAAGACAACATGGGAGGGGTCTAATTAATGAAGCACGAGTAAATGAATATAAACAATTGAAAGGGCAGTGAAACTCAGAAAAAGAGTGTGGTTCTGGGTATAAAGGTTCGGGTTACTCTGGTTCGTGGGTGCACACTCTACACCATCTCTTTAATCAGTATTCTAATTCCCATTGGGATTCATTTCATAGTTAGACACAGCCAGGTGACACCCTTTCCCTTTCCTCTGAAGTATACTTAAAATCCTCATTATGAAAAGTATTATTCAAAGTTTAGGCCTTTTTATTTGATTGAAGTGATACATGAGAAAATATGAATCAGTAAAGGAATGGTAAACTTACTATTGGTTTTAATCCTCACCCAAGGATATGTTTATTAATTTGAGAGACAAGGAGAAACAGAAATATTGATGTGAAAGAGAAACATCAGTTGGTTTCTTCCTGCATGTGCTCGGACTGGGGATTGAACCCCTCAAGCTAGGTATGCGCCCTGACTGGGAATAAAACTCGCAAACTTTTGGTGCATGGGACAATGCTCCAACCAATTTAGCTACCTGGCCAGGGCTAACTCACTACTTTTTCACAAAACAAAACAAAAACATGACTTAGGAGGATATAAAAAGTATTTAGAAATAAAAATGATAGAAAATGTTTAAGACTCTTATGACTAAAATTGTGAGTCTTCTCAAAATATACTAAAGTAGACCTAAATAAAGTAAGAGATATGCCATATTCATAAGTGGGAAGACTAAGTATAATAATAGCTATTAATTCGAATTTATTCTATAAATTTAATATAATTCTAATAAAAATCCCAGCAAAGCTTTTTAATAGATCTTGAGAAGTTCAAAAACTTATATGAAAGAACAAATATTTAAGATTCACCAAGATAATATTAAAGAAGAATAGCATAGAGGGACTTGTCTTATTAGATGTGAAGACTGGTTATGAAGCTCTAGAAGTTAAGAAAATATCATTTTGCCCAGAGATAGACAGAGACAAGTGGAACAGAACTGAGAACTAAGAAATGGAATTTATTTTTGTTTATGATATGTGGTTGAAATCAAACAAGTTTTTTTTCTGTATGAATAAACAATTTAATCAGCATCATTTATTGACTGGTCCATTCTTTCCCCATTGATTATATTGTCTCCTTTATCCTATATCAGTTTTCTTTATGTACATGGGTTTATTTCTTAGTTCTCAGTTCAGTATAATCAATGGGGAAAGAATGGACCAGTCAATAAATGATGCTGATTAAATTGTTTATTCATACAGAAAAAAAACTTGTTTGATTTCAACCACATATCATAAACAAAAATAAATGCCATGTGGATTAAAGACCTAAATGTGAAAATAAAAGCACCAACCATAAAGGAAAAAAATTGACAAATCTGACTATATTAAAGTGTAAAACTTCTCTTTGACCAAAAATACCATAAAGTAAAAAAAGGCACACAGTAGATGAAGATATTTGCAATGTAATAAATGATCAATGGTTGATATTTAGAATATTTGTAGAATTCCTATGAATGAGTAAGAAAAAAACATATAGGCCAGTAGAATATAGACAAAGGATCTATACATGCAAAGAGGAAATACAAATAGCTACTAAACATAACAAAAAATGCTAAATCTCACCTGTAATCAGGAAATCAATTAAATCAACAAGTAGTTTTTCACACATATAAAACTGGCAAAACTTTAAAAAGTATAAAAACCCAGATGTTGAGTAAAGTGTGCTGTGGTCTGAATGTTTGTGTCCCCATAAAATTTGCATGTTGAAATCCTAACCTTTACAGGTGATGGTATTAGGAGGTGAGGCCTTTGGAACATGCTTAAGTCATTAAGAGTAGAGCCCTCAGGAGTGGAATTGCAGTTGATCCTTCAACGACGTAGAAGTTACAGGTGCCAACCCTCCATGCAGTCAAAAAATGCACATATAACTTCTGACTCCACAGTTGGCCCTTTGCATCTGCAGATTCAACAACTGGGATGGAAAACAGTATTTTCAATCCATGGTTAGGAAACCAAGGTTGGGAATCTGCTGTTAGGAATGCAAAAATACTGTTTTCCATCTGTGGTTGGTTGAATCCCTGCATGTGAAACCCATGGACACAAAGGGCCAATTGTATTTATTGAAAAAAAATTCTGTGTTAAGTGGACCAGTGCAGTTCAAACCTGTGTTCAAGGTTCAACTATACTAACTTGTAAAAGAGGCTCCAAAGAAATCCCTCACCCCTTCCACCTTGTGAGGATATACTGAGAAGTCTGCAATCTGGAAGGTGGCTCTTACCAGAACCCAACCATGCTGGCACCCTGATCT
>PVKM010009426.1:0-36855 GCA_004027735.1 Carollia perspicillata
AAGAGATCACTGTATATCTGGAAAGTATTATGTGTTATAATAATTTTGAACCTAGTGTGGGAGGAAATGAAAGACAAAAGCAGAGAACTAATGTGATGTTGCCATAGAACTACAGCACCTACAACTTGATCAGAAGGAGGAGACTGATGGTGCTCTCCTGAAAAGGGTAGGGAGATGGCCTTGGATTTTGGAGAGTGAGGGATTCTACACTTCTTAAGTGTTCTGAGAATCTCCATTTGAATAAAAGCAGAGCATTATACTTATTTGTAACTTGTTTTGTAACAATATCACCTCCAAAAGATCAAGGGATTAACAAAGAAAATATGGATGTCAGACTTAATTTGAAGCAAGAAGGAAAACAATATAAAAGTGGACTTGATAAAGAATTGGAAGAGATGACTGTGTAATAGATATAGATATAGATATAAGACTCAAGATATAGTTCTATCTCCTAGGCTTAAAAATGGAAAAAATGAAACTTGCCATCTGAGAAATGGAAGATTCAAAAGTGAAATTTGGTCTTACAGATTAAAATGGAAACTGGCTATCAGTCTTGTCCAAACCTGTCCCAAATTTCTACTAAAAATCCATGAAAATATAGTAGATGAAAAACTCATAACAAATAAAATAAAAATGCCATTAAAATATATTTCTAGAATCTGGTAGAGACTTTATTCATAAAACAGATTTTGCATCTGGATTAGGAGAGGAAAACGGTGGGCTATCCATGTGTAACCTCACAGAGAGGGAGAACAAAAGTAGGAAGACACATTTTATCTATTGCACAGCTTCCTTTTGGCCCAGAGGTATGGAAATTATGTAGAAGTTAAAGCTTGGACTCAGGGACAAATGAACATGACATTGAACCCCATGCTGTTATCTTACTATTTGGTCAAGTCATTAACTTCCCGAAGCCTTGTTTTCACCATCTGAAAAATGGGATTCATTTAATACTATATTTAAGGAGTAGCACTGATATTAAATTAGAAGAATTAATTCATGCAAAGCACTAAAGACAGAACCTGAGACATAGTAAACATTCAATACATAGTTATTGTTTGTACTTCATCCTTTTGGAAACTTGATCTCTCAGAGAACAGGAAGTTTCCCAAGGTGGTGAAAAGGAAGTAAAAGAAGGAAGGGCAATCTCAGATAATATCCTAGGATATGGAGTTCCTTCCAACATTGTAAAGAGAGGAGGAAAGAGGAAAAGCAGGGCTTCCGGAGCATTGCAGCATTTGCAGAAAACCAATATGTAAAATAGGAAAAGAACTCTCCTCAGTAGATCTGTGCCAGATAAAAATTTGCTGCACAGAAAGAATTGGGCTAGGTTTGATGCTTGTCAGCCTAATCAAGTGTTTTCAGATAAGAAAAAATTAGAATATTAGAGGATTTGAAATTATTTTACCATGAGTATATCCCATACAATATCTGGAACATTTATATACTAAAAAATTCATTGTTTATCTGAAATTCAAATTTAACTGGGCATCTTGTATTTTTCTTTGCTAAATCTGGCAGGCCTAATTTACCTTCTGGCTGCAAAGAAATGGAGAATCAACGAAGCCACAAGAAATGCACTCATTTCAGCTTTCAGAACACATACACATTGAAAGTGAACAGACAGAGAAAGATATTCCATGCAAATGGAAACCAAAAGAAAGCAGAGGTAGCTATAGTTACTTCAGACAAAATAGACTTTAAGCCAAAAACTGTAAAAAGGGACAAAGAAGGTTATTATATAATAATAAAGAGGTCAATTCACAAAGAGGATAAAACAATTGTAAATATTTATACACCCAACATTGGAGCACATAAATATATAAAGCAAATATTAACAGAAATGAAGGGAGAATACACAATAATACAATCATAGTAGAGGACTTCAGCACCACACTTTCATTCACGGACAGATCATCCAGACAGAAAATCAATAGGGAAACATTGGACTTAAACTACATGATAGACCAGATGGACCTAACAGAAAATTTCATCCAAAAGCAGCAAAATACGTATTCTTCTGAGGCACACATGGAACATTCTCCAGGATAGATCATATGTTAGACCACAAAACAAATCTTAATAAATTTAAACTGCTTGAAATCGTATCAAACATCTTTTCCAACCACAATAGTATGGAACTAGAAATCAATTACAAAAGGATATTGGAAAATTTACAAATATGTAAAGATGAAACAGCATGTTCCTGCACAACCAGTGTGGAAAAGAAAAAAATAAAAAAATGTCTTGAAACAAACTAAAATGAAACACAGCATATCAAAACTAATGAACTGCAGCAAAAGCAGTTCTAAGAAGGAAGTTGATAATGATAAACACCTACATTAAGAAAAAAGAACAATCTCAATCGCAACCTAAATTTACACCTCCAGGAACTGGAGAAAGAAGAACAAACTGATTACCCGAAGTTGGTAAAAGGAAGAAAATAAAGATCAAAGTAGAAATAAAAGAAATAGAGACTAGAAAGGCAATACAAAAGATCAATGAAACTAAGAGCTAGTCTCTTGAAAAGATAAACAAAATCAACAAACCTTTTGCTAAACCAAATTAAGAAAAAAGAGAGATGACTCAAAGAAAAGCAGACATGAAAGCATAGACATTACAACTGAAAACACAGAAATACTAAGGATCATAAGGAACTACTACAAACAATTGTATGCCAACAAGTTAGATAACCTATAAGAAGTGGATAATTTCCTAGAAACATACAACTTACCAATACTGAATCATGAAAATATAGAAAATTTGAACAGACCAATAATGAGTAAGAGTTTGAATCAGTCAAAAAAAGAGAGAGAGAGAGAGAGAGAAGCACAAAGAAGCAGATGGCTTCATTGGTGAACTCTACCAAACATTTAAAAAATTAATACTAATCTTTCTCAAACTCTTCCAAAAAAAGAGGAGAGAGTACTTCCAAACTTGTTTTATGAGGCCAGCCTCACCCTGATACCAAACCCAGACAAATGCACTACAAATAATTATAGGCCAATATCCCTGATTAACATAGATGCAAAAATCCTCAAATAAATATTAGCAAACCAAATTTAACAGTATATTAAAAGAATCATACATTATGATCAGGTGGAATTTATTTCTGGGATTTAAGAATGATTCACTATATGCAAACCAATCATTGTGATATACAACATTAACAAAACAATGGATAAAAATTATAGGATCATACCAACAGGGCAGAAAAAGCACTAAAAAATTAAACATCCTTTTATTGTAAAAATGCTCAACAAATTAGGAATAGATTAAAATTACCTCAACATAATAAATTCTCTATATGACATCTTACAGCTATCATCCTACTCAACTGTGAAAAGTTGAAAATTTTTTCTCTAAGATCAGAAACAAGAAAACAATGCCCACTACTTTTATTCAACATAGTACTAAAAATCCAAGCCAGAGCAATCAGGTAAGAATAAGAAATAAGAGGCATCCAAATTAGAAAGAAAAAAAAAATAAAATTGTCCCTATTTGCAAATGACATACTATACATAACCCTAAAGACTCTACCCCAAAAAAACACATTAGAATTAATAAATTCAGGAAAGTTTCAGCATATAAAAATCAACATACAAAAATCTGTTGCATTTCTGTGAAATTTCAACTGCATCAAAAGGAATACAATATTTAGAAAAAAAATTTAACCAGGGAGGTAAAAGATCTGTATACAGAAAACTACAAAAACTTGATGAAAGAAATTGAGGGACATTGCAAATAAATGGAAATATACTCTGTGTTCAAGAATTGAAAAAATTAATATTGTTAAAATGTCTGTATTACCCAAAACAATCTATGGATTCAATCCTTATCAAAATTCAAACTGTATTTTTCACAGAAATAGAAATGAAAAGCAATTGTAAAATTTATCACAGCAACCAAAGACTCTAAATAGCCAAAGCAATCTTTAGAAAGAAGAACAGGCTATAAACATCATACTTCCTGACCTCAATTGTATTATAAAACTTTGGGAATCAAAACAGTAAGTTATTGTCAATAAACACAGACACATAAATCAATGAAATAAAAGTGAGAAACTAGATATAAACCTATGCATGTGAGGTCTGTCCAGAAGGTATCCAGCAATGTAATATGAAAAATAGAAACATTTATTGAAAAAGGTACAAGATACAAGAAACATTGTACATAGGACAGTGACCCCTCAGTCCTCTTCAAAGTAGTCACCTTAGGACCTCACACATTTCTCCCAATCGCCATCAAATACCCTGTCATATTTTCCTGAATCTCATCAACAGTCTGAAATCTCTTCCCTTTCAGAGGTGATTTTAGTTTGGGGAAAAACCAGAAGTCACAGGGCACCAAATCTGGGCTATATGGGGGCTGAGTCACCTGGGTGATTTGATGTTTCCCAAAAAAATTCTCCATGACACGTGATGCATGAGTGAGGGTGTTGTCACGATGAAGCTGCTAATCACCAGTTGTCCATAGCTGTGGCCTTTTGAATCATCTAAATAGTTTCTGTGGAGGACTGTTCAAGCTTAACACAAAATCTGATGCAGATTAGTTGCCCTACTCACTCAGTCATTTTGAATGCAATGGCCGCACAGTACACATGCTCACTCAGTGATGTCTACTGCCCCCACTGACTAGCACAGTGAAGTCATCATTGTTCCTCCATGCACATTCCAGTCCACTCTCCTTGACTGCCAGGTTACATCCATGCTGGACAAACCATTCTCATTATATTAACAATGTCTGGATTTTTTCCAGACAGACCTGGTATATGTTCAATTAATCTTGACAAGGAGCTAAGGACATACAATTAGAAAAGGACAGTTTCTTCCACAAATGGTTGGAAAAACTGGATATCCACATTCAAAAGAATAAAACTGGACCCCTTATCTTATACTATACTCAGTCAATTCAAAATGGTGTAAAAATTTGAATATAAGAACTGAAGCCCTAAAGCTTCAGCCCCTAGAAGGAAAAGCCCCTAGAAGGAAACAAAGGGAGAAATCTCCTTGATATAGAACTTGGAAATGACTTTTTGGGTTTAACTTCAAAAGCACAGGCAACAAAAACAGAATTGAATGAGTGGGACCACATTAATTAAAAATCTTCTTCACAGCTAAGGAAACCATGAACAAAGTGAAAGGCTACCTATGGAATAAGAGTAAATACTTGCACCCCACATATTTGATTAAGGGTTAATATCCAAAATATATAGGGAATGGACACATCTCAATAGCAAAATAAGTAAATAAATAAAAATAGCACACATCTTAAAAATGGACAAAGGACCTATAGATTTTTTCTCCCCCAAAGAAGACATACAAATAACCAACAGGTACATGAAAAGGCATTCCCCATCACTAAACATCAGAGAACTGCTAATCAAGACCAGCCTCAGATATCACCTCATATCTGTTATAGTGGCTGTTATGAAAAAGACAAGAAATAACACATGCCAGCGAAGATGTGGAGAAAAGGGAACACTTGTGCACTCTTGGTGGGAGTGTAAACTGGTACAGCCACTATGGAGCATGGTATGGAGTTTCCTCAAGAAATTAAAAAAAAAAAACTATTATATGATTGTGCAACCCCAGTCCTAAGTATACATCTAAAGGAAATGAACTCAATATCTCAAAGAGATATCTACTCCCATGTTCCTTGTAGCAGGGTTCACAATAGCCAAGGTATAGAAATAACATAAGTGTCTTGTCAATCGGTTAGTGAATAAACAAATGTGACATATATAAATATATATGTATATGTTGAAATATCATTCAGCCTTACCTAAACCTGTTACAGTGCTGTTGACCTGAAAATAAAAGGTCCGAGCGAGAGGCAACAAGCATTTATCTGAGATCCACACGAATAGCTATTCAGGAAGCACTGATTCAGGCAGAAGCCCAAACAGTGTTTTGATTAGAGGCAAAGCAAAAAAGCATTTATGAGGAAGGGAAGGGGAACAATTACCTCCACAGAAGGAAGGCGCTTCTCTTGGGCAGACAAGCTAATTTTTTTTTGGCTGTTTCAAAAGACTTTGATTTTATTTTGTATGCGTCACACTGCCTATTCTCAGTGCAGGTGACCCCCTCCTTCCCAGTAAACAAGAATGAAAAAGGGGTTCCTTTCACGAAGTCTTGACCTCCAGAAGGCCCCAGGGAAACCCCACACAGTTCTGAGTTGGCAGGAATCCTAGCAAAGACTAGGGTGGGTGGAAGGCAGTGACAAGAGGCATGAGGGTCATCAGTTAGGAAGCTGGGGTTTGGAGAACCCTGCCCTTGGCCCTGCTCAGCTGTGGGGCTGCCATGTGCATGGTGGAGATGGGGGAGAGAGGAGACTTCCCCTGATTTTGAAGGACCCTTTGGCTGGTCATGGCTTTGATTCCACTCAGGGCTGAGGTGAGAGAGAGACATAAAGCTGATGTGGGCCAGCTGCTTCATAAGGCGCTGCTGCTGGTGCCCCGGAGGCCAACACCACAGACAAACTGCTCCAGCAGGTCCCTAATGGCACCAGAGGGACTGGAGGCTGCTGCCTGAAGCCCCACTGTGCTGCTGTATGTGGCCAAGAAGGCTGAGCGCACCTCCTGTAGCCAAGTCTCCCGTTCACTCAGGGCTGCAGGCCTGACTTTGGGCACCTCCAGGGGACAGCTAGCTATCCTGAAAAAGATGTCAGAATGGTTCGAGGAGGTAGGAGCTGGAAGACTTGGCTTCTACCAGCTGCTGATGGGAAGGCAGGCGGTCCCTCCGAGGGCTGTGGCCGGTTCCAGAGCATACTCTGTGGAGAGGATGAGGGGCTTTGCCTCCAAGCTGCTTGAGTCTGTGCTCCTGCAGTGACCAGCTCCACAGCCTCATAGGTAAAGCTCCCAGTGGCTCCTGCGGAGCTCTCCATGACCAGAGAGAAGTCACTGCCAAGGCTGGTGGTGCTTTCGTCTCAGCATGCAGGTATCTTCTAGGGTGAAGCCTGCATCCGGGCCTGGCAAACTCTTCCTCCTCTGTGTGGGAGATATCTATGGCAACAACCTGCTTCTGGAAACTTCATTTGGTGGAAAATAGAAAGTAAAACTGGAGACTTTGGTATTTCATTGTAAAATGAGTAGACATGATTTGCAGAAATCTTCTTTCTGAATTTGGCTAGATGCCCAAAGAACCTATGCATATTTTAGAGGAAAAAAAATACTCATTTCAGTTGCAATTAGAAAAAATAGTCAACTCTGGGTTAATAGGCATGAAGATATGAAATAAACAACTTTCTAAATATGTAAAAAAAAAGAGAGAGAGAGAGATATCTACTCCCATGTTCCTTGTAGCAGTGTTCACAATAGCCAAGGTATAGAAATAACCTAAGTGTCTTATCAATCGGTCAGTGAATAAACAAATGTGACATATATAAATATATGTATATGTTGAAATATCACTCGGCCTTAAAAAAATCCTGCCATTTGTGACAACACAGATGAACCTGGGGGACAACACACTAAGTGAAATAAGCCAGACAGAGAAAGAGAAAACTGCATGGTATCATTTACATGTGGAGTCTTAAAAAAAAAGGTCAAACTCAGAAACAGTAGATTGGTGGTTACCCAGGGGTTACAGGATGGGGAAAAGGGGGAGAGATTGATAAAAGTATGCAAACTTTCACCTATAAGCTGAATAAGTTCTGAACGTCTAGTGTATAACATGGCAACTATTACCAATAATATTGTATTGTGTAATTGAAATTTGCTAAGAGAATGAAATTTAAACAGTCTTGCCCAAAAAAGGTAAATATGTGTGGTGATGAATGTGTTAATTAATTCGATATGGAAATTCTTTCATAATGTAGGCATATATCAAGTCATCATATTGTATACTTTAAATATAATGGATAATTTTATTTGTCCACTACACCTAAAAAAAATCCCTAAACCCAGGCACATAGTAGAGACCAATAATGAAGGGGAAAAAACAAACTAACATTTCATGCCTGTGCCAAAATACTGGAAATTTCAAATGTTTTATATGTTATATATAATCTCATTTAATTCTCACAGATACTTTGTGAATTTATATAACCAGGTTAAACAAAACTTTTGGTATTATTCATTATGGCAGCAGAATTAGTTAAATATTTGTATTTTTGTTATAGTTTTCAGCTCAAAATTTTTAAAAAGCTAGTAAGTCAATAAGCTTTTTTAAATGACTAAGAAAACTTTCTGAAGCTAAAAAAGAAAAAGAAAAAAGACAGTGGCCTTCTAGATACTTTACCTGAGTTAACTTTTTTTTACTTGAGAACAGAAAACAATAGAAACGATAGAAAATTGTCTCTAGAGGCTAGAAGTTCAAAGTCAAGGTGCCATTAGACCATCTTCTCTCTGAAGCCTTTGGAAGAGGAGCCTCTGTTGTTTTTCCCTAGCTTCTGGGGGATGCCAGCAATCCTGGTGTTGCCTGGCTTGTACATGTGTCACTCCAGTCTCTGCCTCTGTCTTCACAGGGTCTTATTCCCTGTTTTTCTGTGTCTGTGTCTCTCCTCCTCTTTTTTTAAGGACATCATCAGGATTTAGGGCTTATGCTACCCTCACAACTACCCTATGTGGCAGATACTACGTCAGCCTCGTTTTACAAACTGAAACAGAAGTTATTTGTCTTGGGGCTTTCGTTTTAAAATTTTGTTCAAGGTCACAGTCCTGGTTTAAAAAAAAAAAAAAAAAAACAAAGC
Organism: Carollia perspicillata; assembly: GCA_004027735.1. Classification (NCBI taxonomy): domain Eukaryota; kingdom Metazoa; phylum Chordata; class Mammalia; order Chiroptera; family Phyllostomidae; genus Carollia; species Carollia perspicillata. The sequence goes on from PVKM010009426.1 coordinate 8,692, forward strand.
TAGGACTTGAACCCAGCTATCTCCTTTAAGTGAATGCTTTTAATGCTAAGGCTGTGGGCCATCTACAAAAAGCACCCCCTTAAATTTGCATATGCAAATTATCTGACTTCACTTGATTATATCAAGGCAAAATCAATGAAAAGTTTTCCAAAGATTTTCCTGGAAATATTGGAGTATTTGAATGTCAAATATTTGAATAGACAGAAAACTATTTTATACGCATCTAAGCTGAAAACAAAACAGAACAAAAGAATTTACATACAGAGAACAATGATTAGGCCAAACTGACACTTTTTCCCTTTAATGCTTAGTGCCAACAGACAAGGAAATAATCTTAAAGTTTTAAGGAACACTAATTATGGGTGAATAATTTTATAATTAGCTAGGTTGTTGCTCATATGTGAAGTCAACGGTTCTAAGAATTTCATGATAGGAGCAGATTCAGAAAATATGCCAACCACACACCCTTCTTGAAAGAATTAGTTGAAGATGCATACCTGTTCTAAAAGACCAGAAGATTAAGCAAAGTTAAAAGCTTGAGTAAGAGATTTATGGGCAAAGGGATCTAACGATGAGTAGGAACTCAGCTGAACAATGACTCATGGAGCCTAACCTAAAATGATTGTTGAAAATATTGTTTAACCACTGAGTATAAATGTCAATTAAAACTCTTGACATGGAAGATATATGATACACAAAAGAATAATTTAATAAACACAGTCTGGTGTGGCACATCCAAAATTATATTTTGAGACAGAGAAGTGTTAAGTGGGAAGAAAACTCTCACTTGATTCCTAATCTGAACTGCTTGGCTGTGGAGGAATCAGAATGTCTAATTTCATTTCCAGTTCTGAGATTTAAAGAGACAGGAGTTGACCGATGCTGATCAAACTCCTGCAAACCTCACCTTACACCATCTAGCTAGCTCTCTAGGCTCCAGCTGCAGCATATTTTTTTTTTAAGTTGCAACTGATTTGTTCTTAGAATTCTCGAAGGCTTCTCTCTACTTCAGGTCCTTTTCATCGCTATTTCTGATGGACGGAATGCCTCCAACCTCGATCACCACCCTCCCCTTTCACAAGTAACCCCAACTTATTCTTCATGATTCGTGTCATACTTAAATTCTTGGGGAATTTTACAGAACTGTCATGTCCCTTTGTCACATGCTTTCATAAAACTGCATTCCTTTACTTTGAAGGATTTATCAGTGTATGATAATTTACAATGCAATCATTTGCAACAATTAATTAATGTAATAACTTTATTTATTGATATTTTCCCACTGGTATGTTGCCTCACCCCAGCAGGGACTGGAGCTGTTTTATTTCCCTTTATTTTATACCTAAACCCTGGCAAAATGCCTGCCGCCCAAGAGGCAGTTCGTGTTTGTTCAGTAAATTAATAGAAAATACAAAACAAATAAAAAATAGTCCAGACAATATGAGACATAAAATAAACCTCAAAGAAGCACAAAAAGAAAGCACAAATGTAGATGGTCAGAGAGCAAGTATATATTTCAGTCATGACATGCTACGTGTGTGGGTTAAGCTCTCTCATTTAAAGTCACAGACATCTAAAGTAAAACTATACATCGAACGACATGTTGCTGCATTCAAGGGACAACTTAAAATGTATGGAAATAAGAATGAAATAATCGGGTGGTGAAGACATAGCAAGAAAATGTAAAGAAAACAAAATCACAGTCAGTGATAATTTCAGACAAAATAGAATTCAAATTTTTGTAGAGAATCTTATATGAAAAGAAGAGAAAGAGAATCATTTGATCATGTTAGGATACTTTAACCCACCTTTCTCAGTCATTGATATATCCTGGAGGGGGAGGGGGAGAGAGTGATCATACTTATCAAAATTAATTATGCGTATGTACATATGTATAGTCAATTGACATATTGTATATATGTTAATTGCCATATGTACAGACAATTAATGCACACATACATACATATATTGAGGTTGTGCTTACCAAGAGAAAATATACCTAGCTTTGTTTGCCTAATGGAACAATTAGGAAGCTTGATTATTAACTAGGCTATAAACACATGCATAAAAATAAATATTCCAATAGTTGCATATTACAGAGGCCACATTTTCTGTCCATAATGCCAAATCACTAGAAATGTTTTTACAAGTATGAATTTTAACTACTCCTCAAGGTCAGATATTTTAACACTGTTCTAAATTACTACAGGAGAAATATAAAGTTGACAAAATATAAATATAAACTACTTGAAAAATATTTAAAATGAGAACATCCAAGAAAACCTTAAGACATGAATCGGAAACTGTTCTCAAAAGGAAATGTAAAGTACTACATTTTTTTCCATAAATATTAAACAATATTAAGGAGGACTGAAGAAAATAACAATAAAATAGAAAAAATTAATTTTATAAAATATTTTAAATTATATATAAATCAAAGCCCTATTTTACAAAATTAAAATGGAGAACTCTTGAAAAGTCTAAACAGAGAAGAGTGAAAAGTAAATAATTAATATTAAAAATAAGAAGAGCCTATAAAAATCCCCATGATAGAGATTGTGGTTTTACAAAGGAAATATATGAATACATTCTACTCTCATAAAATTTTAGATTTCAGTGAAATGGAAGAATGTGGGGGGAAAAAAGAAAAGGGATGAATTATAAATAGCCATGGTAGAGATTAAAAATTGTATTAAAACACAGAATAGTCTGCACAACTAAAAGATTTTGATTAATTCTCTGATTCTCTCACAGATGATAATTTTCATTCAATGTAATTTTTTTCTGAAACAAAGAATAAATTTAATAATAAAGAGAACAATTTGCCTTCTCCAAATAGGGTTGATCTAAAATTTGGTGTATTCGTTAATATAATAGCTATATTAAGAACTGCATCTTTTACATGAAAAAGTGAAACAAACAAAATCGAGGCCCCAATCCATCCTCTCCTTAGGAGTCATAAACACGGATGGACATTAGCAATGAATGTAATGAGCAAGAGAGAGGTGTTGAAGAGCAAGATGTGGAAGGGGCATTAACTGTTTAAGTTCTTCTCAGAGAACCTGGGAAGCTGGATGTAGAAAAAAGGAGGTAACATTTCAGTGCCTACTCTGTGACAGGAATTAAGCCACAAGATTTATATAGATTGTCTTGGAAATCTTCCAAAACCACTACAAAGTAGATCCTTTCATCTCCCTTTGCCCAGACGAGAAATTAGACTTAGAGACTTTAGGTTACTTGCTCAAAGATCACAAAGGTAGTAAATAGTGGAACTGCTTTTTTGAAGACAGGACTGTCTACCCCCAAAAGCTCTTCAAAAGGTCACCAAGACATCAAAGTTGGGCAAAGGACAGATTGAGAAGAGAGGTCACTAGTGCAGAAGCACTATTTTGTGAGGGAAAAGACAAAATGACATCTCTGGAGAGACATATTCATGGGAACATCATTCTTTGCATGTGGGCATCTTTGAAGTTTCACACTCTCTCTTCCAAGGCTAAGTCTGCTTCCTGTTAAGGCTGTCAAGTTGTTTTGCTTAAATAACTAATGCCTGGTACCCAACTGTCTCCCTGTGATAGTACTATGTCACTGCCAGCAATAGAAGATAAAGGTTTAATTTTGGGTCCCTACAAAAGCTGTGCAAAGCCTACATTCTCCATGTCCCCATGCCAAGAATCAATCCCCACAGTGCAGTCACTTTGAATGTCATGGAGATGACAAAGTTCTTTAAATGGTACCTAAACTTGAGAAAGCTAACTATCCTGTATTTCAAGTTGGCCCCAGACTCTACAGGGAAGGTTGTAGGTGAGATGAACTGACAAATGCCACTCTGGGATAGAAGCTACATACTTTTTCTTTCTATACTGGCAGTTATGGTAACATATGTCGAGATGGACCCTCCGCCATACTGGATTCCCAAGTGACTATGATGTTTAGAGTTCCCATGCTGAATTCCTGTGGTCATGTAGTAAGAGCAAAAATTAAACTTTTGTTACTCAAAACCTGTGGCAGATTGTTCTGAAGATGACAACATTGATATAGGCCATTCATTGCAGATGGTTTTACCTTATGACATTGACACTCTTCCACTGAGAGGGGTCTCTGTTCCCTTTGAATGTGAGTCAGCCCGTGACTGTGGAAGAAGTGGCACTATATGACTTCTGAGTCTGAGATAAGTTGCAATACAGCTTTTGTCTGTTTTTCTTGAGATACTCACCCAGGCAATCCAGGCTTCATGTTGCAAGGAAACCGAGCGGTCAAGTGTTGTAGCCATTCCAACCACATTCCCAACTGAGGTTCCAGCCAACTGTCAGCGTGAACCACCAAGGACAAGTCCTTGAGCCTTCATATGATCCAGGGCCCAATCTTCCAACCACCCCAGCTAACACTGACTGGAGCAGAGAAAAGGTGTTCCCACCAAATTCTGCCTAAGGTACAGATTTGTGGGCAACATAAGTAGTCATTTGGCCACTGAGTTTTGGTTCATCACAAAGCAGTAGGTAGCTAGAACTCCACTAACATTTTGGACTTATTATGGCAGAATAAGTTACATATCCTGGTGGATATAGTGGAAGTCTTATTGTTTTCGCCACTTTGCTAGTGGGAAACAAAAGTGCACTGAGGTAGAATAACTGACTCAAAACCCATAACCTAGGACAGATTGGCAGGATAGAAGAGATAGAAAAAGGGAAGTAACACTGGACATTTATCATATGGACAAAGAATACTATACTCCTTTCAATAGTATCACATTAATTCTCAAAACAAACAACTATAAAGAGAGTGTGGTATTTCTCTCCATTTTACAACTCCTTGAGGATTGAGACTGTATTTTTTCATATTTTTTTCTCTCCAATGTTACGTACAATATTTCAATGCACTCGGGAGCCTCAATTAATGTTTGATTTATTAAGTAACTCAGTAGACTGAAGGGCAAGAGGGGCTTGTAGGAAGCTAAGGTTTGCATGGCAGCTGGGTGTTCCACTCACAGTTACACTTAGATCTGACTCACTGCAAAGCCTGTCTTTCCTTTTTATCACCATGGTGTAGTGAGTGAACAGACATCTTCTCTCATTGGGTATTGTGAAGGTCCTAGAACTGTGCTCTGTGGGTGAGATAGACCCATTTTTAAGTCATGGCAGCACAGACAATGACCTTGGGGTAGAATAAGCAGAATCCTGGTTACCTCTCATTAGCTCTTGGTTCTTGATAGGCCCCTGGTTCGACATTCAGCCTATCTCAACAGAGTAGACTTTGAGGAATAAAGCTCCGTTTCACTAAGAACCTATAAGATGACAGTCACATGTTCTGGGGTTTTGGACTTCAACATATATTTTTGAGGGATGCAAATCAACCAAATATCACTAATTATATGGGATAATATTTGCTATAATAATTGACCTTTTTGATATCTCTTTTTTGGAGGACCCATTCCAAACCCCAAGTTATTTTAAAAATTGGATCATTTCTCTTTTCTTACTGATTTGTGAGATCTCTTTACATTTCTGGATACAAATCTATTGTTTATCATGTAATTGTATTGAATTTTATAAAATGCTTTTTCTGAATCTCTTTAGTTGATTATTTTCTTATTTCTGCAATTAATGTGGTGAATTACCTTAGACTTTTAGTGTTAAACCAATCTTGAATTCCTGACATAAACTCAGGTAAATTGCAATGTATTACCTTTTTCATATATCATTGAAATCATTTTGCAAATATCTTTGTTAAGATTTTTGTTATGCTCATAAAATAAACTGATCAATAAATTTATTTTATTATAATGTCCTTGTCAGGTTTTTGGTATCAAGAATATACCATATTTTGCCATGTATAATGCAGACCCATGTTTTTGGCTCAAACTTTCAGGAAAAAAATCTTTTGTTTTAATTTTTTAATTCCATTTGTTATTTATTTATATTTAGATACTTATTTTTGTATTATAAAGGAATTTTAGCATTTATTTTGAGCATATTGTGGTACAAGAAATTTTATGGAACAAATAATTACAAAACACAAGAACAGAAGCAAAGTATTTCAGGTACTGCCCATGTATAATGTGGGTCCTTATTTTTCCCTCAAAATTTGGGCAAAAAATGCACATTATACACAACAAAATATGGTACTGAGATAATAAATGTTTGTCTTTTTCTATTCTATGAAAGATTTTGTAATTTTTTATTATTTTCTGCTTCATGAATTAATAGAATTAATGAGTAAAGTTTTGTAGGACTAGAGTTTTTTTCCTTCTCTATTTTTCTATTTTTTTCTGATTAGTTACTAAGAGGTATGTTGGTGATCACTTTATTTCTTTGAATTTATGTCTTTAGATGTATATAAATTTGGGATTATTATATTTTCTCTTTGGATCAATTTTTTAGTGAAATATTCCATTTTATTTCTAGTAATATTTCTTGCTTCCAAAATTACTTTTTGCTGTTAGTAGAAGTATATTAATTTTCTGTGTCTTCATATTTAAGACTGTGTCATAAGGCTGTGAATATAGTTGATTTTATTTCCTCTAAGTATGACTAACTTAGATGTTTAATTCCAATTTTAGTAATTGCATATAATAGGAACTCTGATATATTTAAGTTTAAATATACTACTTGTATTTGTTTCTTTTGGAATGTGTTTCCTTATTTTTTTAATCTTTCTTATGTACTAATTATTTTATTTTATTTTTTCTCTTTTTTTAATTATTTTTTATTGTTGTCCAAGTATAGTTGTTTCCATTTTCCCCCACCACTCCTCCCCACCCCAGCCATCCCTACCTCCCATCCTCAATCCTACCCTCCTTTGACTTTTTCCATGTGTCCTTATACATGTTCCTGAAAACCCTTCCTGCATTTCCCCCCATTAACCCCTCTCACCTTCCCTCTGGTTACTGTCAGTTTGTTCTTAATTTCAATGTCTCTGGTTATATTTTGCTTGCTTGTTTGTTTTGTTGATTAGGTTCCACTTATGTAATTATTTGTAAAATCATTGTATTTCCCTTCACTTTTAATACATATGTGTGTGTGTGCACTTTCTTTTATTAATTTTACTGGTCATTCTGCAGATTTCAATATGCATCATTGACTTACTAGTGTCTCCTTTATGCTGAACTCTTATCATGTCCTGAAGAATACAAACATTATACAAAACTTTATCTCCACTTTTTCCCCTTCTGATCCTGTGCTGTTGTCATATATTTTACTCACTTTTTTTTCTGAATTTTGCTTCTAACTGGAATAGGATGGTTGATGATAAAGTCTTCCAATTCTTTTTCAGAAAATTTGTTTATTTCAGCTTAATTTTAAAGAGATTTTTTATTTCACATAGAATTTCAGGTTGGTAGCTATCTTTCAATTTATTAAAGATTTTGTTCTAGAATAACAACAAAAAATAGAAAAAAATATTTTGTCCTATTGTCTTCTGCATTCCATAATTTCTACTGAGAAGTCATCTGTAAGTCTTATTATTGCTTCTTTGAAAATAATATGCCCACCACCTCCAGTGCTGTTTATTTTTTATTTGTCTCTGATTTCCAGAACTTTTTGTATAATGTGTCTAGGTATTTGTGTGTGTGTGTTTATTATGCTTCAGGTTATAGAGCTTTTGAATCTGTGACTTGCTATTACTTACCATTTTTGGAAAATTCTCAGCTACTATCCCTTCAAATATTATTTTTGCTCCTTTTCTCTTTTCTTTCCTTTTTGGTTCCCCACTTGCATACATATTAAACCTTTTCAACATTTCCTATATATCTCTTATGCTATTCCTGCATTTTCTGTTTATCTGTCCTTCAGTCTGTATAGTTGTATATTTTATGCTTCAATCTGTTATTTTGTATTAACCTATGCACAGGTTTAGCAATTTCTTTTTTTCTGTATCTTATGTTCTGTTGAAGCAATCTTATTTTGTTTCCAGTCAATGAATTTTCATTTGATAATCTTTGTAAATTATAATCTTTGTAAATTATAATCTTTTACTAGAATTATCTACCTTTTATCTATTTTTCATATATGATAAGCATACTTATTTTAAAATCCATTTTCAATAACTCTGATAGCTAGATAAACTTTAGGTTTCTTACTACTGTCTATTTTTTCCTTTGGAGCATTCGGTTCAGTTTCCTGGCACACCTTGTAATTTTAGATTGAATATTGTTCATTTTGTTGAAATACTGTAGAGGCATTGGATGATTTTATTTTCTTCCAGAAATTTCTTTCTTTTTTGACACTGAAATATGATCTCAGTCCAATCAGGGAGTAAGATGATTTGAGCTTTGGGATGGCTTACCAGGATCCCTTGTCCTTGAAGTTAATTTTTATTTCAGCCACATGAAACTAATGAAATCTCTGTTTAGCTTTCTGGCTCTTAGAAGCTGTTTTAAATTTGTATAGCTACTTTGACATTAGCAAATTCCCTTAGAAGAAACTGTGATCAGAATATTGGATTCAGTTTTCTCATTAATGCCATAATATTTACTCTTCGATTTTCTTTTTTCCCCTAGTATATAGGAAATGATTTATTTATTGTACTCTTTTTATTTTGATTGAGATATAATTGACATATAACGTTGTATTAGTTGAAGGTATACAACAATTATTTAATATATGTATATATTGTAAAATAATCAGCACAATAACTTAACACTTATCACTACACACATACATTTTTTCTTCTAACAAGAACTTTTAAGATTTACTCTCTTAGCAATTTTCAAATATGTAATACATATTATTCACTACAGTCACCATGCTCATATTCTGTTCTAGTACTATGTCCTCACTGCAAATTTGCAAATGATCTAAGAGGACAGTAGTAACAAGTTTATATACAGAGCACCTGAACTATTTTCTTTTCTCTCTGGGATCTTGGTCTCTGCATCCCAAGATGTTCTGCTTGCTCCTTTTTGAACAGCTGTATTTTGTATGTTATATTGCATTTCTAGCTGTTTATTGTGGGAGCATTAGTCCGAGTTTCTTCTTCATAGCCAGAAGTACAAGTCTTGCATTTAATTTAAAATATACACTTTCCACCAAATGATATATTGGGAGCATTTTTCTATGTTATTGAAAAAATTTTAAATGTAACCTTCAGGGGCTACATAATATGCCACTGTAATGAATGTATCATACTTGACTATACCAATTCCCTGATATTGAGAGCCTTCAGGCTACTTCCAATTTTTCACTTTTTCAGGTTATTACAGAGAGACTTTTGATGCTTCCCTAGACATGTTGTTTATATTTTATATGTACAGAATTGCTTCTTTTGTATGATATAACATGTGTATACTTGAGCAACTACTAAAAATTATGTGCCAATTAAATAAATGGGAAGGTTATGTGAGATAAGCAAATTCTACAGGTTCTCATTTGAAATATTAATCTTTTATTCAGAAGAAATTTGTGAATTCACTAGGGGTAAAACAGTTATGGTTTTGAATCTGATTTTTATCAGTTTATTAGCTATATGACCCTGGTCAAATTACTGGGGCTTGCTGAGTCTGCTTCCTCACTCCTTGAAAACAGATAATAATATCCACCTGAAAGAGTTATTGTGATTTTTAAAAGAAATGATTAGCTATTTATGTGTCTCTACACACCAGAAACTCCCCAATAAAAAGGTACATTCATTCATTTATTCACTCGTCACAATATTTATGGAGCATTTATGGCAAGAGGCATTGGGGATACAGCTCTAAAGAAGTCAACTACATTCATACTGATATTAACTTTACATTATAAAGTAGTTGAGATGGACAATAAGAAAATAAATAAAAATTTTAGGTAGTTATTAGTGCTGTGAAGAAAAGTAAACAAGGGTGAAGGTTAAAAAGCTATAGTGGTGATGTTGCTAATTTTAAATGATTGTCAGGGAAATTCTCTGAGGAGATAACTTTGAACTAAAATGTGTAGAATGTGAAAGCCAGCCATACAGAAATGTGAGAAAGAGATTTCTAGGTAGAGGGAATAGTCAGTGCCAGTGCCTGGAGTAGAGGTGCTCAGTGGGTTCATGAAACAGGTAGGAAGTCCGAGTGTTGGAAATGGAATGAATGAGGACACTACCAGGAGGTGAGGGCACGGAGGTAGGCAGGGGCCAGTTCAAATAGGGGCACATTGGCCATTACTAATGGAAAACCACTGAAGAGCTTGATTGGGAGACATGTGATTGTATTTTCTCATTCAGACATTCACTTGGGCTGCTGTATAGAGAATAGTCCATAGGGGCCAACATGGAAATGGAAGCTATTGCAGTCTTCTTTATCTTAAATTCTCTATGTAGACCTACCTCATTTTATTGTGCTTCACTTCAATTTAAGATAAGATCCTCCACTAGCAAAAAGATTACAACTCACTAAAGGCTCAGATGACAATCAGCATGTTTTAGCAATAAAGTATTTTTAATTAAAATGTTGGTTTTTAAAGACATAATGCTATTGTACACTTCATAGACTACAGTATAGTGTAAACACAACTTTTATATGCACTGGGAAAACAAAAAAAACTAGTGTGGCTTGCTTTATTATGGTGGTGTGGAACTGACTCTGCAATATCTCAAAAGTATACCTATATTTAACATGATTTTGGGTGCATAATTGTGAAATATTTATTGTGGTTTATATATATAAATACAAATAAATGAATATATATGTATATATATATATGAATGGAGCACATATATGAAAGAAGCATTTGGGATAGGGAATTTACAATGGTCTCAAATGTCTGCTTTTGAGTTACAAGTTCACTGGTGAGTATAGTACAAGCAGACAGTGATTATAGCACAAACAGACAGTCAAATTACTTTGGCAGTTAATCGAGGTTCATTCAACAGCATTTTGAAGTCACAAACAGACAGTGCAATGTCAGGATTTCCAAATGATTTCAAAAATGAACATCAATCAATATTCATTCGTTATGGCCTTAAAACTGACTGCTTGGTGAACCAACTGCAATGCATAGCAACAGCTTCTACACACTTGTGTTAAAGCAGAAAGACTAGGGTTAGTAGTAAAACCCTGATCCAGATTTCCAGCTATGAAAAGATGTTAGAACATTCTTATTTTGAATTTTCAAACTCTCATAGTCTTTTTAAAAGTGGCTTGTGTGAAGTAAAACAAATAAGCTTTTTAATTTAATCCAAAAAACAGGGGAGATATCAAACTTGAGAGTCTTCTTTAAGTCACACCATGCCTAGGACACTAAATATTGAATATTTTTGTTATCCAGAGGGATCAGGTTGCATACCACAGGTGGATGCTCTTAAGCAGCCCCTGTAAAATGACAGAGGGTTGAGAAACAGGTATTCAGGTGCTTGAGGGAATGAATAACCTATACTCAGAGTTACTAGAAATAATCCCCCAATAGACTTGATCATTCTCATCAATGGAATGGTTTTTGGCTTCTCTAGTATCTCCCACAGCATTAGTACATGATCAATAGCGGCTGAATAAAATCCTGACCCAGTAATAGAGCAGAAAGTCATGAGGATCTACAGAATATTTATTTATTTGTTTACCAAAAAATATTGTCAAATGTTACCAACATATTGGACACTATGATAGACAATAGGATGAGAAAAACTAATGTAGTGAGACAACCAGCCATTTAAAAAAATACTTGCAAAAACAATGGGATAGGTGCTAGAATGAAAGATTTCATGAAAGATTGAATGAAAGATTGAATGAATTGAATGAAAGATTATAATGGAGAAGGTGCTGATACAATTAAATGTAAGTTAAAGAATTGGTCTTGGGTACTTACCAAGATGGATGGGCAGCATTGAGCACCAGATGGAGGGGGGTACTGTTGTGTAAAGAGAGAGCCTTATCTTGTCCTACCCCATCTAAGTCTACCCTGGTCCACAGATTGGACTCTCCCCTTTCCCGACCCACCAGCTAGTTATTCTCATACATATTCTTAAAGATAAATTTTTGAGCGATTTCACCAAGTTCCAAAAGTAAATTCTATTGTAATTTCTATTGGCATTTTCTTAGCCCTGTGCACTAATTTGGACGAATTTGGTTTTAAAATACTTAGCTTTCTCATAGAGAAACACAATCTGCCTCCCCATTTATTCAAATCTTAATTTGTATTTCTCAGCAGAGTATTATAGGTTTTCTTAATTTGTATCTTAAACATTTCCCATTCAGATTATTCTTAGGATTTTATTTATTTATTTTTTGGCTTATGATGAATTGAGTATTTTTTGTATTTATATTTCTAATTGATACTGTTTTGGTATATAAAGAAGCTATTGCATTTTTAAAATCTGTCGTGCATTCAGCACATTTTGTTCAAGGAGGAGATACAATTTTGCCTTAGTGTTCCTCAGAGCTTAACCCACAGCAAACTAAGAACCTTTTATTTTCTGTTACTGACCTTAACCAGCCTTACTGCTCTTTCACAATTGAGAATGACTGGACCATCAACTATAGAAGGTCTTCTGTGTGCTGGGACAATGGCTGCCACACTGACCTTCAAGTTCTACTCAAGTGCTCTTTCCTATACTCCCTTTCTCCTAAACTTCTAAGTCCAAAAGATGTTTTACCCAGCTTCTGTCACTGTAATGAGGTAACTCCTAAGGCTTGAGAGATGTTTGATCCTGCCTTAAAGATGCTAACAGCTAACAACAAACAGTATTTCTTCTATGGGCTTTGTATGGCATGCCCATCCAATCCCCTGATGAACATGTTTTGGATTTCTCACAAAAATATCCAACTTAATATGCCTAAAACATGTACTTTTTAAAATATTTATTTATTTATTTATTTATTTATTTATTTATTTATTTATTTTTAGAGAAAGGAGAAGGGAAGGACAGAGGGGATAGAAACATCAATGTGTTGTTGCCTCTTGTGCACCCCTTACTGGGGATCTGGCCTGCAACCCAGGCATGTGCCCTGACTGGGAATTGAACCAGCGATCCTTTGGTTCACAGTCTGGCACTCAGTCTCCTGAGTGCCATCATCAAACCCATTACATAGTTTAACCAATGCCACCACCTTTCACTATGCTGTTTAGGCAAGAAACCTGGAGATTGTTCTTGATTCCTTTGTTATCAAATTTTCATCCCCTCCTTCTGCAAGTATTATTGACTTTATATCCAACATGCTTTTAAAATCTCTTACTTCTCTTTATGTGGTTACCACATTGGTTCCTGTCACCATCCTCTCCTTCTTGGATTACTATAACAGCCTCCTAAAGGTCACTTGACTTCCATACCTGCTCAGCCTGATTCCATCATCCAAAAATAGGTAAAGAAATTTTCCTAAAACTTATACTGCAATATATCATTCCACTGCTTGAAACATTTACAGGACATGGTGATTTCATTAGAATAAAATATAAACTCTTTACCATGGTCTCCAGGTCCTTTGTGAGCTTGACCTTGCCTCTCTCTCTAACCACACTTTACATCACTTTGTCCTCTCTATTGTTTCATTATTTTTTAAATTTAATTTAATTTATTTTTAGAGAGAAGGAAACAGAGGGAGGGAGAGAGAGAGAAACATCAATGTGTGGTTGTGTCTCACACACACCCCCATCTGGGGACCTGTCCCACAACCCAGGCATGTGCCCTGACCAGGAATTGAATGATGACCCTTTGGTTCGCAGGCCAGCATTCAATTCACTGAGCCACACCAACCATGTCCTCTCTACTGTTTACATTCCAGCTACATCAGCCTTTCTTCTGTTCTCCCAAAAGGACTTTACAGATACTGTTCCATCTACCTGAGTTGTTTATTTCCCTACTTGTCACATGGCTAGTTGCTTCTTATTCCTTATATCTGTGGCCTTCAAATGTTTTTGAGTACTGTGGGGGGAAAACATTGAACCTAAATTTTCAACATAGGCATATTTATTTAGTTATAAACTATATGTAAGTACTACTTCGCCAATGTCTTATGCACATTATGAAATACATGCAAATATAAAGCTGTAAAGAAAATATTAAAGATGATGATGTTTTAAGAAATAATCATGTCGATTTACTAATAGTACCCTTTTTTCTCCCCTCCCCCAGCTTCATTGAGATATAATTGACATATAATATTATGTAAGTTTAAGGTGTACAATGTGCTAATTTGATACATTAATATATTACAAAATGATTACCACCATAGCATTAGCTAACACCTCCATCCTGTCACATAATTACCACCTCTTTATTGTGGTGAGAACATTTATTCTCTTAGCAACATTCAAGTATATAATACAGTATTATTAGCTATAATCACAAGGCTGAACAATAGATCCCCAGAAGTTGTTAATCTTGTCACTGGAAGTTTGTATGCTCTGACCATTGTCCTCCCATTGTCTCCATCTCCCAAGCCCTGAATAGTATATTTTAAGTGATAGCTGATGTAAATCCATATTTTAAGTCATCTTAATCATTTCAATTTTGGGGACCATTTTTGTTATATCTGTTTTTCATTGTAAACGTACTTAACTCCACGTGAAGCAAGCAACGATTTTACACAAGGAATTGATGTATCCATTGCTGTCTTCTTAATGTTGCTTGCATTTACCTTATTACTATTATGTACTATCCTTGGTTTCTTTGGAGGAATCCTTTAAAGCCATTTGTCAACTTTGTCAGTGTTCATTTATTTAAAACTAGGTAATATAATGAAAATCCACATAACCAGGTACTCATGAACTCTAATGTGTTACTACCCATGGGAAAGGCAAGAACAAGTGAGGGGCCGCTGACTACCCCTCGACATTATGGAATTTCATTTTCCCTCTCAGGAGACAGAGCCTACTCTGTGTGACACGTGGTCAGCCAACACATGGACAGAGAAGGGGAAGAAAAAGGAGAGGGATGATTGACAGATACTTCTTTGTTTTAGATGTTAAAGTCATTGGTACGAGTTCATATTTTGTTTATACCAGTAGGCCTCTGGCATGGCACTTCGTGGGGCTTTCCAGATGGAGGACTCTGTGCATTTTTCCTCCACCAGGACAGAAACCATTGTCCATCCTTTTTCGACATTTATCCCCGCTACCTAGACAGTCCTGGGCTCTTTATGAGAGTCCAGGAATTCTCAACTTCCTTTTGATGATACACTGATGTGATGTGAAAAATTATGAGGTGAATGGCAGGTCATTTGTTATTAATAAAATTAAAATAAATATTACCTGTATACAGCTTTTACTTTACATTAAGGGGAACAAAATGTCCCCAGTAATAATAATATTAGTTTGGGTGGCATTTCTTTGTAAGTTTTATAGTAGAGGAAGATATGTGAAATTTCACCTGGTGCCAGGAGAATTGTGCATAATTCACCACTTACCTTGTGTGCGTCACACGTCATTCTCACTCATCAGCATGAACTTCACCTTCCCTGCACTGCGGGGTAAGAACTGGTTACCTGCTGAGGGAGAAACATGTGAAGATGTACAACATGGTGCACATTCTGACAGAGGGATGGATGGAGAACTATGGGCGAGACTGAAGTGTGCCGTGATTGCTTTTTGGGTCAATAAATCTCAGTGGAGGGAAACACCTCAGAAATAGACAGAACTTAATTTTAGTCCTGCGTCTATACAATTTACTAATGCTTTGATCGTGCGCATAGCATTTATACTAGGAATCTTAGTTCCCTCATCTCTAAAAATGATGATAATACCCTAGGTCCTACTGATTGCAGAGGATTGTTGAGAATTAAATGAGGCAACTGATGAAAAAGCTTTTGGTTAAACTTAAAATAGTGTATAAAAATGTTTTAATCAAAACCACTCTCCTCTCACTTGTTCCACTGAGCAAAATTCAGTTCAATTTAATAAATGTTTTATGAGCACTTATTATAGTTGACAACATGCAACGAATCTGGGATACAGAGTGGAGGGCAGAGCCTGCCCTCAGGTGCCTCACCATCTGATGGGAGAGACAGACACAGGTGCAGGCCAATATGCAGGATGTGGTCCATGCAATGGTGGACGTGTATTCTTACAGGCCAAAGAGCACAGCTGCAAGACTGTTATGTTGGGGGAGGGTGGTGTTTGTGAGGGAAGGAAGCCTCAAGGATAGGTCATACAGGATGAAGACCGGGAAGTGTTTTGAAGGCATTTGGGAATAGGAGAGGGCTTTCTCTGCACAGGAAATGGCATGTGTGAAGTGAAAGCCTCTGCAGCCCCAGAGTAGAATCTTCTCTCTCCCTCTGTGTGTGCTCATGTGTGTATCCCTGTGTATGTGGACTGGAGAATCACAGAGAAGGTAGCAGAAGACCTTAAGAAGTTCTTTGTGGTTCAAGAATAAAATAGGCACAAGAGAGGCAGTAGTTGAGGCAGGAGGGGTAAGGGAGTTTGGGAAAAATATTACTAACTTATACATAGTGAGTATTGAATATGTAATAAGCTTTTCCATGCATGTATTGTCTCACAAAATTGGATCCCTTTTATTAGTAACTCCATTTTAAGATGAGGAAACTGATTGAGGTTAAGTGACTAGCCCAAGTTCACATCACCAATAAGCTGAGGAGCCTGGATTCAAAGCTGACTCCAGGATTGCAGATGCCGACTCTCCAGAGAGGACTGGGTTAAACCAGGACCCTGCTTTGTCTGGGGTGAAAGTCAAGTGACCCACCAAGAACTGTAAATAAAGCAGCAGAGTTCATTTTCACCTCCACCATGCCAACTTCTGGAAGTATTTTTCTACCTGATCCCTGCTCGTTGGCCTCTTACCCCTGCATCACAAGGTTGTGTTTCTTCATGTTCCTCCAAGTGGAGCTGGAGCCTTTCAGCCAAAGAGGAGACACCAGGTTTCTTTCATGCAACAACAAGCCCACAGGACAACTTGCCAAGAGCTCCTTTCTCCTTCCCATTACAAAATTTCACTGGCCAGGGACATTCAGTGGAGACTGAGTTTATAAACCTCACTTCCTGTGACATTCCCCACCCCACCCCCATTCCCTTCAGGCATCAGCCTGGAGCTCAGAGCCTCCTCCCCTTGGAATCCAGGCAGTCGGAGCTGCAGAGACCTACAGGGCTCCTTCTGAATCTGGTCGTTGCACAATAGCAACCTCATTGGTTTGCAGTCCTGCCTGCAAAGGTCACCGTGTGATGAACCCATGATTAACCTCATTCTCCGATCAGAATTCTGATCTAATCTCTGGGACAACATGGTTAACACACATGGTCTTTTTGTTTCTGTAGAACTGGAGACCTGAAATGTGACAGCCTCAGCTATGCCAGGCACCAGAGGAAACCACAGAGTTCATATTACATATGTTAGGCTTTTCTTTTCTCTTCTTTTTTTTTTGAGCTGCAATTCTCAACAGACTCAAGCAGACCTTGGGTGATGGAACAGCTTTCTCCAAAGGAGACTCTCTCCTTCTGTGGACTCACCATGCAGAGGACACTGACACAGCAGTGTGTATTTTGCTTGGCTCCAACGTGGTGCAATCACATTTTGTAGGCAGGCTGGAAGTGGCCACCCCCGAGCTGAGAGCTATGGAGAACATTCATTTTTGCCACTGCAGACAGCTCAGCCAAGACATGGATGATAAAAGGGAAATTGGCATTGACCTTGCTGCTTTGCAAGGAGCAGATGGGACTTGGAATCTGGGCTGCAAAGAAAAATGAACCAAGCCTCCTCCCCAACAGTCTCTTCCTCACTGGTGTGTGTGTGTGTGTGTGTGTGTGTTTGCTTGCATGCACAGGAGAGATGGAACCACCCTTGTTTGTGCTGAAGCTCCCTATTGCACATTTGACTGACATATAAAATTCTTAGGGACCTCAATGTTACAGTGCCTCAGAAGGCATAAGAGATTTCTGCTGTTGATAAGAAAAAGAGGAGAATGTTACAGAGAATACTTCTTAATCCCTCCAGGAGCCCTATTTTAGAGGAAGAGGGTTTCTCTTAAGAGAGTGATGCAAAAGGTAAAGAACAAAACTGACTTTGCCAAGCATACAATACACAACCATCCCAAATCATCTGAATGCACCATGTGTTTCGGTTTGTTCCTGTAGGTTTCCCCTGCTAGAAGTGTCCTTACTCTTCCATTTCTTACCTTCTCGTCTCCCAAATCCCAATTGGATTTTCACTTCCTTCACAAAGCCTTCTCTGAGTTTTCCCCCACTCAATACAAATCATTCCTTCCTCTTACCTGTACATTCTTTGAAAAGAAGGAGGCTATGCCCAACACTTACATACCAGCTGCTCGGTGGTGAGACGCTCATACCTGGAAGCAGTGAGGCCTGAGTTTAAACTAGGCTCCCCCACGCTGGAGCTATGAGACTTTGGGAAAAGCCTCTCAAGCCTCAGTCTCCTCATCTGTAAATATGGATGGCAATAACCCCTTCATGGGTTTAGCAGAAGTATTTAATAAGATAATATATGCAAAAAGAGCACATAATAGGTAATTCAGAACATATGGTTTCCTTTGCTCACATACTGGGTCTGATTCCTCTTTGTACTATATTTTGTAAATTCTCTACACATTTTAGGTATGAAATGAATCTTGATTAATTAAATAAAATATTTTTTCTACTTAAGCATTCCAAGCCATTGAAATTAAATAATGATATTAATACTAAGGAAAATAGTAGCAAACACTAGTGCATAGAGATTTTATCTTTGCATGGAGTATCTTATTTAATTTTCACAAAAAACTGTGATATGAAGATCACCGTTTGCAAGCGGGGAAATTGAGACCACGTAACTGGCAGCTACATGATTAGATTTAAAACATGTCCCGAGTGCTTAAGTGTCACTTAGACTGTGACTCTCGGCCATGACTACACAAGATTACCACCAGGGGAGCTTTCAAAGTTTCAATGCCTGAACCCCACCCTCAGATTTAGACTCAATTAGTCTGAAATGGGGCCTAGGGGTTGTTTTTAAAAGTCCCAGGTGATTCCGTGTGCAATCACGGATGAGAACTCCTGACTTCAGGAAACACTGTAGTGCAGGTGGAGTTTGGGATCTTAACACAGTTGACAGAGTGCCGGCTTCACCTTGCCCAGCGTCAATAAATAGCCACCTGACATCCAGTCTGGAGACAGAACTTCCCAACTTCATGAAATTGCTCTGATGAGAATTCTGTCAACACTCTGTAGCCGGTCTGGGTTCCTGAATTGGATATGTCTGATGTCCCATGTATTTACAAGGTGACTCTTCAGTGACCCAAGTGGTATGTACAGAAGGGAAGACATAGGGACAGTGAACTGCGCAGGTGTGGGCCACAGAACTGTAGCCTTCCTGGAGCCCCAAGGGTCTAGGGCAGTGATACAGTCTTCTGGTGCTGAACACGCGGATGATATATGGACTCCTGCGGTGATGTATGGACCACTTACTTTTGATAGCTCTAAGCTTTCTCACACATTTTCTGGCCATTGGTAGCTCAAATGAGATAGAATGGTCTGGGCGCTGCCTGGCTGCCTGAGTAGCCATGTTGGTCTAATTGGAAAAGTAACACTGTGTTTTGATGTGTGTTTGGTGACTCTCCAGGTAATACCAGGGCGGCAATGGGCCACTAGGATTTAAACCAGTGAACTTGCAGTCGAGTTCTAATTCTATTGCATTACTTACGGGCTCTTGGGCAAGTCATGTAACTGCCCTAAATCTCCCTTGTCTTGACTATAAAATAGAGTAATAAATACCTTCAGTATAATTTACAAAGCCAGTGTGCTGGAAAGGGCTGTATACGATTTTGAGAACTATACCAGTGTGGCGACATCTAATGCAAACTCTCAAGACACTCAGTCTGGGTTAGAATCCTGACCTGGCGTGGGCAAGTTCCTTAGGGCCACTATACTTCATTTTTTTAATCTATAAAGTGAAAAAAAGGATGCCCATTCATAATTACAGAATTGAAACCTTTGGATTAGAATATGATTAGGAAAGTAGAATTTTTGAAATTTAAAAAGATAATAAAATTATACATGCGTATGCTGTTTAGTACATAAAATCCTCAGGAGGTCCTTGGACAACCCTCTATGACAAAAAAAAAAATTAGGGTTTTTTTTTTCAATGAAGTTTGACTGTTCGTCAGTGGGATAAATAAAGACCATTGAAAGTTTCATGTCAGATCAGATAAGGTTTTGCTACCAAAGGAGTTTGTACCAAATATATCAAAATATTCCAATTTTCAGAGCTTTTGGACTCCAGAATTGTAGGTAAGGGATTTGGACTTGCAGCACCTACCATTTAGAGTAGTCCTGAGGATAAACTAAATTAATATGTATAAAGGGCTTAGACCAATGTCCTGCATATACTAAGTACTACATAAATATTAGCTAGTATTATATTTATTACTTTAAAGCAGCAATTTTCAACCTTTTTCATCTCATGGCACACATAAGCTAATTACCAAAATTCTGTGCCACACCAAAAAATATATTACAATTTTTGACAATCTGACAAAAAATAGTTATAATTTTAATACATTCACACCAACTGCTATTGGTATGTTGGCTGTTGGCATGTCTTTATTGACAATCTAAGGGAAAAGAGATCAGTGCCCCTGACTAAATAGTCAGCAATTGCATGTTTTAAAAATTCTTGTGGCACACAGGTTGAAAATTGCTGCTTTAATGAGTAAAACCAAGAGAGAATGGGGCTTCACAGACTCTCACTGACATTTCTCAGATTTTTATTAGTTAATGAATTAATAGATTTGTCAGGAACTAATCTCCTACCCCTTCACCTGCTGAGAAAATATATTTCTAGGTCTGAGCTGTACTCAGCACTTAAAGGGACAGTATTGTACTTCGAGGACACGTGAGTGCATGTACAAGCCAGAGGGAGAGAAAGACTTCAGGCCCCGCAAAATGCTAACAGGTTGCAAATATGAAGTATTTTAATTTTCTTTTTTACCACTTGCATGCATTTTCTAAATTCTATCTTTTGATCTTAAACTACTTTTAAAATGAGAAAAAATGCATTCCCTTTTAAGACCTCTTCTGTTTCCTCTTCCTCAGAGAGCTGGTTCTCAGGCTCCGGCTTCCATTTACAGACCACCATCAGGCGACAAACTTTTCTATGATTTCCAACTATACAACAGACATGACAGGAAGTGCTGAGAAATAAAAGAAAAACCTAGGGATATTATTTGAAGTTTTTTCGGCAAAATCACTTTGCATAGCAATTTATAGTTTCCACCACGCCTCACTATAAATTCTTTTCATTGTTCCTTCTGTGTATATTAGAGAAGGGATATATTTCAGTCAACATATTGTGAGTGAAGAAGCTTGCCTGAGGCCACTCAGCCATTAGTGATGAGGTTGGACTCAAAGGTCTCAATCCGGTGAATGGCATAAGAGAATGAAAGCAAGATTCATAAAAACTTGGAAATCAGTGACACTTCAAAAAGGCAAATATTACGAAATCAAGTTGTAAATGATTGTGACCAACTTTACGTCAACTGTCACATCTTCACTTTGGCAACAAATGGGAATGGAGGCTAAAAAGATTTCAGGGTACCAAATAATATCCTTAAAGAGTGTTCTCAGAATAGTCCAATTTTCTAAAGCTAGGCATTATCAAATCTAAGGAAAAAACTTCAACCCAAGACAGATGTTTGGAAGAGAGAACAGGAAAAGGAAATAAGGAAAGAGGATATGGTCTCTATATATTCAACATAATTCTCTTCCCAGAGAATCAGGGTGTGGGCTGATATGCTGCTAACAACAACCTTAACTGATTGAAAATGTTTGTCTGGAGGTTGTCCCTTTTTTTTGGCTTTTGTTAGAATCATGGTCCCCAAAGTGGCTGATTGATATTAACTCCACTGCCCAAGACAAATCTGGGAACCGAGAAAGTAAACAGCAGACCCTATTCAAACAAGGTCCTATTAGCTTAGACCCTGTCCAAACATCCCGCCCACCTTCTAGATGACATAGCGACTTCTCCATGTTCTAACCACCCAGAATCCAAATCAATGGCTCCATCTGTTTCTTCTAATCACAGACAGCTTTTTCTGGGTAAAAGGGGCTGGGACTGCCTGCCCTTGTTAAAAGGAAGGGAATCATTCAACATTTTGTTCTGCATTCTTCTACCCCAGATAACCCTCTCTAATTTGAGGTTGGCTGGAAATCTGGAAATCCTTATTCTTATCAGGAGAATTTCCATTGCTGAAGGGGAGGGCGCACTAGGCCACATCCTGTGTTCTGGGAGAGGCTCAAGAGTCAATTGCAATGCTCTGGACTCAAACAAAGTCAGGGACTTTCTCAAGTGCATTCAAAAAACAAGCTGGGACAACAGGCTCACTGTAATTTTTCTTATTCCTTCCTCCTTCGCTTGCAGAAGTCCCATTGCCCTAGGCAGCACAGTAGACACATTTTCCACTTGTAGAGTTCTTCCTGTGGACTAGCAAAACTCATTGCCTGGCTCCTGACTTGAAAGTCTTTGGAGCCTCAGGTGATCAAACTAATACTTGATAGGCCTGGAGTCCTCAGTGTCTACAGAGAGCAGCCATGGGAGCCTAGGACATGCTTGCATGTGTTTTGGAATGTGTAGAGGTAGGCTGTACTCAGGGGATTTGTCCATTTTAGCAAACTTGGCAGAACTTCTGTGCGTGACCTAAATAGAATATCTTCCTCTACGTAAAGCATGCATCAGGGTATTTCCTGATTTATTCATGAAAGGTTTGCTTTACAAAGGCCTCAGGAACTCTGCAGTCTCAAAATACATGATACATAGAGCTGGATGCTAGAGCAGCATTTGCACAAATTGCTGTGATAGATGGGCTGTGCAGTATGGTAGCAGAGTTGATTCAATTTAAATACTCACTGTAGGGGTGGCTGTTTCAGAGGAGAAAGCGAGACCCACCCTGCAGATTGTTAGCAATAACAGGGAAAAGTGTTCCCTCTCTGCAATGAGTAATTGATCAAGGAATAGGAAAAGAAGTGAGTAAAATTCATGGGCACTAACGGGGAATATAGAACTTTTACCTGCTAATCATTCATTGGTTCATTCATTCATTCCTAACTAGAAAATCAACCTGTCAGCCACTGATAGACTGAGTTCCATTGAGGGTGCATAGTAGCAGATATATGAGCTCATAAGGACAATAGGATGCAGTATTTGAAACCTGATCAGTCTTGGGAATTTGGGTTTCTATTGTTACCATAGTGGTGGATGGTAATCAATCTCCCACCTATGAGAGAAAGAAAGAGTGCTTTCTCCCAATCAAAGGCAGACATTTTCAGGTGAGTCCACTGTAATATCTCTGATTGTAGATTTATCTAATGCTTCAGTATTTTCATGCTGGGGTATTTTTAACAGTGCAGCAGATGGGCCTTGGTTCTTTGCAAAGAAGTTTTATTTTGGAGCTTGTGAAGAGATTGGGGTTAATGTACAATAAACTGAAAGTGACATTTATAAAGATGGTGCGAACGGAATGCCAAGACCCATTACCTGGTAACCCCACAAACAGGCCAGCCGCCTCCATTGGTGAGCTGCTGCTCAAATCCCATCAACATTACTTGCAGAACATTCGCCACTTTGTGGCAAATTTCCAGGGATTTTCACATGCCAACCAACTTGTCCTAACTAGGACAAGGAGGCATTGTTTAACAAACTTCGCTTTGGGGCCTAGAACTTTGGGGAGAGCCAGACCTGGTTCCTTTCCTTGGTTTTGTAACAATGGACTTCCACTGGCAGTGAAGAGGACAATCCCAGTGCAAGCCCAGAGCTGTGTCAGAACAAGGTGGTCTGATTGTGTAAAGAGTGCAGTGCGTGTTGGCTGAGCTGTACGTGAGCTGATGCTTCTCTTCAGAGGGTGACAGGCATTACCCATGGCAGTTTAGATCCCCGATGAGAAAGTAAAAGACACTTTCTGGGGAGGATCTTCCTAGAGGGAAAACCAACTGGAGCCAATATTTGAATGAATTAACCTTCAGTGATTTCCCATGACCCACAGGATCAAGTCCAAATCCTTACGACAGCCTCCAGACCTTTCATCATCTGGTCCCTGACTAATCTTCAGTCTTTCCATTGTCCCCAAGCAACATGTGTTCTGACCATTCCAAACTGCCCTTTGTTCCCTGATGCTAATGATAGCCAACATTTATCCAGGCCCTTAAAATGCCAGGAACTAGGCTAAAGGCTTTATACATTGCATTATCTACTCTTCAGAGCATTCTCTGAGGTAGACATTATAACAGTCCCCAGTGTATAGATGAGGAAACAAAAACAGAGGTTATAAAACTGGTCACAAGCTACTAAGAAGGTTGAGATTAGAAGGCAGTATGACTCCATGGCCAACCTTTAAACACTTCACTGCCCCTTCCTTCTTTTCTGTATGAGAAAATACCTCTGACCTTGCACAATCTGCTTTCTCTGCAAGGGTTTGGCCTTTCTCATTTGGCTGATTTTTAAAAACATCTCTTTGTTCATCCAAACTGTCAGGATCAACTATTACCTTCTCTGGATGCTGTTCCTGGCACTCTCAGGCAGAGTTAGAGGCTTTCTCCTTGGAGCTCCCATACTCTTTGTACAAACTCAACAGCACACACTATACCACACTATGACATCTCCTCTCCTGTGTTCATTTTGTGTCTGCTCCATGCAGACTCCCTTGAGCTTTTCCCAGATAAATCAAAGCTCCGAGAGAATGAGCAGCAAATAAGAAGCAACCATGCCCTGAACTCAGAAGTAGCTCAGGCTCCAGGTGATGATTGCACCCAAATGTCATGTGGTATTTCTCGAGCCGCTCTGCAGACAGATCCAGACGAGTGCCCGCCTGCCACATTCCTGCCTTTATCATTAACCGCAGCCCATGGTGACTTTCTTCAACATGTGAGGCAGCGCCTGCCTGTCTGATAACCCGGCTTCCTTCTGGAAAGGATTTCCTTTGGCCTGGGTGCATACCTGGCCCTGCAAGAGTTAACCACAAGGCGGCCCCGATCAGGAGAACATGAGGTTTCCATTAACTGGTGGTATGCGGACAAGTGGCACGAGCATGGATTATGCGGTAATAAAAACACACTGCGCAGTATTTGTCAGAGGCCTCCCTCCTCTCCTTCCCTGCCTCCCACCCCGGCACAGAGAGACCAGACCCTCTTACTGCTTGCTTGTAGCAAAAGTTGGTATCAGACATTTTCTCCAACTTGCTTTAATCCTGCTGTGTGTGCTCATCATGTCCCCAAAAGAGAGATGGAAAGAAAGAGGACCAGAAGGATTCATTCCTTCCCCTGGGATGAATCCTAAGTGAACCAACTGGAAAGCAGAAGAAAGGGAAATGGTCAGAGGGGAGAGTAGGAGGGAAGATGGGAAGGATGGTGAGAAAGGTAGCAGAGACTGAACGGTTGGATGGAACATCGGGGGACTCTGAAACTGTACCTTCTGGAAGGAAGAAGATTCACACGTGTGGAGAATTGACTATATGGCATGTATGGTAGTTAATTTTATGTGTCAATTTGTGTAGGCCATCAGCCGCCTAGACATTCGATCAAACATTATTCTGAGTGTGTCTGGGAGGGTGTTTCTGTATGAGATTAACATTTGAATCAATAGACTGAGTAATGCAGATTGCCCTCCCTAATGTGGCTGGGCCTCATACAATCAACTGAAGACCAGAATAGAACAAGAAAGCTGAGTAAGAGGGATCTTGTGCCTGTCTGTCTGAGCTGGGACATTATTGTTTTCCTGTCTTTGGAATCAAACTGAAACATCGGCTTCTTGGATCTGAAGCCTGCTTACACTGGAACTTATACCATTGGCTCTCCTGGGCGTCCGGCTTGCCAACTGCAGATCTTGGGACTTCTCAGCCTTCATAACCACATGAGTCAATTCCTTACATAAATGATCTCTCTGAAATATATATGTGTACAATTGGTTCTGGTTCGGTATCTTTGGAAAACTCTGACTAATACATCAGGCAACGTGGTGAACTCTTTATATATTATTTCATAGAGGCTTAGACACTTTCAGTAATTCTAAATAGGTCCTTTAGTTAATGAGGGGAATGAGTGTCCAATCAAGGTCTCTCTGGGTTTAAATAATCTTGTCTCCCTCTCTTTTAGTTATAGGGTTGCCTGGCCACATAAAGGTGAGATTAGTCTCGCATTTTTAGTTGCGGGTGAACAGAAGTTGTTTAATCATTTCCCTTCCTTGGAGACAGAGGATGTTAAGGAGCAATTGCTAGAACACAGCACCCTGGGGATCTCTCAGAAGCTCTGCCCCATGACTCAATACCCCATGATCATGGAGGTTTTCTGAAAAGCAGTCATTCTGGGCTTCAGAAACACTTATTCTGACCACAGTTATCTACTAAGTGCCTGTTTCAGTGATGAAGAAACACATAAATAGAACAGAATCTTCCTTGTCAAATCCACAATTGCCTTATGGTCCCAGAAAGTCATGTAAGCAAAGGAGTACACATACTATGATGCAGATATGTGTACCCTGTGTGCAAAGTACAAAGCAAAAAGACTGATCCATCTTGGTGGCTTGGAGGGGGAGCCAGGTGGAGAAGTGGACAAGGCAAAGTAAGGAATACCAGCCCAAAGCCTCAGAGAGGGCAAGGCAGATTTGGATAACAGAAATTACTTAGCTGTGGGTAAATAGTGGTTCTCCACTCCTGTTGCTCATTAGAGCCATGTGGTAAGATTTGAAACATGCAGATGCCTGGGGCCCACCCCCTAAATCTCTGGAGGTACAGTGTGAACCTTAGTATTTTTTTAGGAAGAAAAAAAAAAAAACTCTGCACGTGACCCTAATACATTGTCAGGATTCAGAACCGTGAATGTGCTGCCCAGTGTGGATCTGGGCTAGAGTGAGAGATGAGTCTAGAGAATAAGGAAGGATACAAAGATGAAAGGCCTTAGGTGTCACTCTAAGCAGTTTGAACTTCCCCTGTGGGCGTGCAAGGTTTTTAAGCAGAGAAGTGACCTTACTTATAGGAAATGAGTCAGCGCAATGGTGCGGCCTTGGTAGGCTGAGTTCCAGGGGAAATTCTGGCTGCATCTTCTCAGAGAGCCTGATCACCTGTGATTACTAAGACACAATTGATTTAACTCTCCCTTTGGTTCATGCAGCCAAAACCTTGTACACTGTGGAAACCAGTTGTCTAACAGTCAAGAGACCCTAGTTCCGAACTCACTGCAGGTCTAACACGCTGAGGGGCCTCGGCCAGTTCCTGGCCCCTCTCTGGTCCTCAGCTTCCCACACCAAACACATAGGAGATTAAACAAGCCAGTGTTTCTTTATGAGGTTGGTAGTATCTGATTGCCTTAATTAGTTTTTAGCCAAAATGCTATATGTACTTTTCCATTTAACAGAGCAATAGAGCAGATAGCAAGGTTTCCGTTAATCAGACAAGAGAGTTTGAGAAAGGGTGAGCCAGGGAATTTCAAGCAGGCAGTGCTTTCTTGTTTCCTTTGGTCTCTGAACAGATATCAGTTGTTTTCCTGATATATTTAACCTGTAGGGATATTACTTAGTTCAAGGTGCTCCCCAAATAATCTGCTAATCCCTCATCAGCATCTCCATAAATCAATGACCCAACCTGTTGAGATGGAGGAGAATCCAGATTTGGAGATGTCCTATTCATTTCTCCTGCCTGTGAGCCAAGAGTAGCACAAGTTGCAGAAGGTCCTCTAACCTGCCTCCTTACCTGAGGCATTTCCTGCCCCAATCCACTCACATCAAGCCCAAGAGAATCAAAAGTTGCTATGTTGCACCTTCAATGGTTCCTCATTGTCAGGGACCAAGCCCAAATCCTCTGACCTGGCACTGTAGAGCTTTTGCAATCCTCCCTACACCTGATTCCTTAACCTCATATCCTAGCAGGTCTTTACAAGGCCCTGCATGCCAGGCATGTAGAACTGCTTACTCTTTGCAAGGACAGCCAATCTCATTCATGTTGACAGGTCTCAACCCATATAGTTCCCTGTGGTGGAATGCGTTCCCCTCACCTTCTCTACCTGGGAAACTTACTCATCCTACAAGCCCCACTAACATGTCACTCCATCCATTTGAGGAATGAACCTGTATTCCAGGAAAAATGTCAGATACTTGGAGGATGAACAAAACAGACTCCCTTAGTAATGACCCCTATCTCTGTACCCCTACTCACTTTGCTCCTAACTTTGTCACTTTATGGTGTCTATCCGTTTACATCTCTGTATCTCTCCTAGATTATAAACTCTGAAAGAGTCAAAATGTCTTTTAGATACTTCTACATCCATAACAATGAGCAACGGGCCTGGCACAGCATAGGGG
>PVKM010009427.1:0-36893 GCA_004027735.1 Carollia perspicillata
ACTTGCTTTCTATAGAGGAAGCTAAGTCCTGAGACTATAAGCCTAGAGCTTGTAGTGGCCATATTACCACCACAAGGAGAAAGCCTACCTAGGAAATGAAGCAAACACAAAGGTCTAACTAAGAAATGGAAACAGACCGGTTCCTAACAGTATTTTTTAGCAAGTGGATCTAGCTGTGCCTGAAGCCAAGCCCTTGACTATTTTGTTAGAGACAATAAATTCCCTCCTCCCTTTTTTTTGTTTAAGTCATCTAGAATTTCTGTCACTTATATCCAACGATGCTGATTAACATTTGGATTTTATAGGTATGAATTCATAGTAGACAGAGACATACACTTTTGTAGGAATTTTCCCAGCCCCCAGTGATCCCCTTTTTTGGAGGCCTACTACACCCAGACTAGACTAACAGCCATATTTATACTTCTGAACCCTGTGCCCCAAGGCTACAACTGGTTGGACCAGAAGTGGACACGCATTGTGGCATAATCAGATCAGATCCTTTCTCCTGGGGTTTCAGGTTTAGGACTGAGAGATCCTAGTTCAGTCTGAGCTGCATGCTTGAACTGAGCAGATGTCAAATTGGGAGCCAGGAGAAGGTCACATTCATGGAGCAGCAGAGAAGCTGACCTGCTGAAGGAGAAGAATGAGGCTGACACACACACTGAAGCAGAGGCCGGAGGCTATGATTCCCAGGAAGAGAGGAAAGAGAAAAACACTACAGAAGAGAGCAACAGAGAGAGAGAGAGAGCTGCTTCCTCATCCCTCATGAGGCTAATTACTTCTCCTCTTGGGTTCCACGAGATTCTCTGTGTGCCTAGAATTCTCGCTCCCACCATCATCCTCCCTCTAAAAACAAAAACAAAATAGCTTTAGTGTTTGTGGTGGTTTGGTTTGGTTTGACTTGTAACTGAAAGGTTTTTAGATAACTGTCCTAGAAACAAGTCTACAGCCAAGGTGTCTTATTCAGTAGGCTGATAGAGACCCTGGCTTCCTGAATCAAGACACCTCCCCCCATCTAATTACTAACTATGTAAACTTGGCCAAAACACCTGGATTCACTGTATTGGATCCCACTCTGTAAAGTGGAATAAAAGTGCTTATCCTCCCAGGTTGTCGTGAAGAGTGAATGAGATAAAGTGCAAAGAAGAACTTAGCATAGCACTGGGCACCAAGAAGCCATGTAATTAGTATGTGATGAATGCCGAAGAGGGACTGCATCCAACCCTAGAGCCAGTCCACCATGAGATCCCAGCTGGGACGAAAAAAAGGAAACTCAAAGGGACAACCCCTTTTCCACCAGCTCCCTTTCTCATCTCATTTGTGTCCATTTTTCAAAAGCGTTGAGGAGAAAAGGCATATCTTTATTTTCAAAAGTGCCCATTTTAGCCCTGGCTGGGTAGCTCAGTTGATTGGAGCATGGTCCTGATACACCAATGTTGAGGGTTCAATTCCTGGTCAGGGCACATACAAGAATCAACCAATGAAATGCTAAATAAGTGGAACAACAAATTGATGCCTCTCTCACATGTGCTCTCTCTCTCCGCCCCCCCTTTTCCTAAAAAAAAAAAAATAACTAAAAAAATGTATTTTAAAGTTCCCAGTGTAGAACTCTATTCCAATGATATATGTACTCAGACCAGAGAAGATGCATAAGGACACCCATTGCAGTAGTGTTTATAGAAGAGAAAAACTGGAATGACTTAAATTTCCAATATTGTGTTTTGCTCTAATAGCATATAGAAAGTATTATGAAGATTTGAAGGAGAAAAGACAGTATTTTAAAATAAAAATAAAAATGGTGTAGAATGCAAAATGTAATGAGGTATAAAGCAAAATTTGTCTGAATTTTTCAGGTAAAAACCCAATAATGTCAAAGGAGGCTTTCCCTCCCTCTCACATTTCAGCCCCACACACTGTCTCACACACCACTGGCCCAGCAACACATTCATTCATCTTCTCTGCCTTTGGGGTAACACAGGTGGAAAAATTTAAGAACCATTTATGTACGTACAAGTCCTGAGGCCTCGGACATTAAAGGTATTGACATAGATAGATGTGCACTTCTTCCAGTTTAAAACAAAAATGGAGGTTTCAAAAATATTGCCAAAAATGTGAACAGTGGTTATTTCATGCCATGAGATTTCAGGCAGTTTTTCACTTGTTCTTTGTACCTCTATGTATTGTTTGAAGTTTTTACAGTGTGTGTGCATAATATTTATGAGAAAAAAAATAAAGCTATTTTCATGGTGGGAGATGCTACCCTGATTTTATTTTCTCCTAAATTATCCTCAGTGCACGTTATACCAAATTTCCTCTATCACATCTTCTTTCTTCAAGACTAAAGAGATTTACCTGGCTGCCTGGTTCTCCCTGGCGCTGTTCCAGACAGAAACCATTGGTACAGGGAGAAGAGTTTTCCGTGAGCCAGGCAAAAGTGCTAGGCAGCTTACTACTGCCCTCTCCTGGTCAGAAGAGATCAGAGCCTAATCTAGCTAAACAACGGCACCCAGGGCACCTTGACATCCAAGGTCATCCCAGAGACAGGGCTTTTGGCTGCTCCTGCAGTCATCAGAGTGCAGTACACTAGTATTAGTAGCTCAGCACTTCAGCCTAAAATAGGCCACGACCTGGGCCCAGCCAGGCTGAGCCTCGTAAGTGCAAACCCAGCTGGACAATGCTGTCCACTCCAAGCCAGAGACTCCTAGGAGACACTCAATTCCGGCAGCTAGAGCAAGTGATGGAGAGCTTGTCTGCTAGAGAGCACTGGTGGTCAGCAATCCTCTTAATCACAGAAGCTCTGTCCTTGTACGGTTTTTTTTACTTTTCAAAGTATTTCCCAAAGCAGCTTGATATGTACAAGTAAATTCATACAACAATGTCTGCTACGGAAGTGTTGGTAACAGCAAAAAACTGGAAACGTTCTAAATATCTCTCAGTATGAAAAGAATGAGGGAGATCCATATGTGCTGTAGAATGGTCTTCAAGATTCATTGTTAAGTTTTTTTTTAAAGTGAGATGTGTAACATTCAGTAAGTCTGAGTGTGTGTGTATGTGTCTTAAATAAGGAGCTGTATAACTACAGGCATATGTATTTAGTTAGTTATGGAATATATTGGAAGGAAACACCAGAAACTACTAATAACTACCCCTGAGGATGGCGGTAATGAGGGCATGGCAATAAGAAAGAACTACTTTCACTATACATTTTTTGTGCTGTTAAATTTTTTGCCACATGCATGTAGTATTTTTCAAGCTAAAATTTAAAATTTTTAATATTATTTTTGAAGAGGCAGTTTGATATAATGGAATCATAAAGACTTGGGTTCAAATCTAGACTCTGAGACTTACCTTAAAATTGTTTAACTACTCTGAACTCTGGTTTTCTCATATCTAAAATGAGATTAGTAACATCAATCTCATTGCATTGTGAGAACTAAAGATAAGCATTTGTATCAGGACAATCGTGTTGTCTTCAGGGGGCATCATCCATATTGTCTTCTCTATGACTGGTGCTCTCTGGAGATGGACACTCTGGTGGCCTTGTTGAACACAGGGGCCTGGTACCTAGTAGGGAAAATAACAATGTACTTACACGTCATCTCATTTTAATTTGTCATTTCTTCAAAGAATTTTGTACCTCAAGAAACAGGAACAGATCAGCAGCCAAACATGGCTTCCAACATGGGTCTCCAAATCCTACTCCAACTTGAAAGCAAAACACTAGAAAAATTAACCTAAAGGCCGTGTGTGAGAAGAATGAAAGACAGGGTAAGAGTCGGGGATCGTGGCATGTAGATTGGAAAGTAAGAAATAACACTATCTCTATTTGTAGATGACATGGCTCTTATTTATAGCCTAAGGAATATCCTAGAACATCCTAAGGAATCCACAAAAAGAAAACTATTAGAAATAATAAATGAGTTCAGCAAGGTTGCAGATATAAGATCAATACACAAATAACAGCTGAATTTCCATACACTAGTCCATTTGAGCTGTTATAATAGAATGCCATAGATTTTTAATAACAGAAATTTATTTCTCGCAGTTCTGGAGCCTAGAAGTCTGAGATCAGGGTGTCGGCATGGTCAGGTTCTGCTGAGGTTACAGACAGCTGTTTTCTCTGAGGTCCTTTTTATAAGGGCCCCAATCCCATTCATGAAGGCTCCACCTTGGTGACCTAAACACCTCCCAAAGGCCCACCCTCCTAACACCATCGCATTAGAGGTTAGGATTCTAACATATGGATTTTGTGGGGACATAAGCATTCACTCCATAATAACTAGCAATGAACAATCTAAAAATGAAATTGAGAAAATAATTTCATTTACAATAGCATCAAGAATAATAATATATACTCTGGCTGATGTGGCTCAGTGGATTGAGTGCCAGCCTGTGAACCAAAGAGTTGCCAGTTCAATTCAGGTCTGGGCACATGCCTGGGTTGCTGGCCAAGTTTCCAGTAGGGGGCGTACGAGAGCCAAGCACACATTGATGTTTCTCTCCCTCTCTTTCTCCCTCCCTTCCCCTCTAAAAATAAATAAATAAATACAATATCTTAATTTTAAAAAGAATATACTTAGGAATAAATTTAACAAAAGAAGTACAAGACTTAATACATTGAAAACTACAAAACGGGTTGAAGGAAATAATAGAAGACCTAAAACATATCATAGACCTCAGTGAAAAGAAACTTCATATTCGTGGATTGGAATGAACAGATAGCATTCTGAGGAGTAAACGGCAATGGTCCCCAAACCAATCTACTGCCTCAATGCAATGCCTATCAGAACCTCAGCTGGCTTTTTTGCAGAAATTGACAAGCTAATCTTAAAATTTATGTGGAAATGCAAGGAACACAGAAGAACCAAAATAATCTTGAAAAAAATTTTTCAGCCCTGGCCGGGTAACTCAGTTGGCTAGAGTGTCATCCCACCAAAGTCGCAGTCTTGGTCCCCAATATACAAGGTTGTGGACATCCACATGCAAAAGAATGAAACTGGACTCCTACTCACACCATATAACCAACTTAATGCAAAATGTATCATAGACCTAAATGTAAGAGCTAAAACCATAAAACTTAAAGGAAAACATTGGAGTAAATCTTTATGACATTGTATTGGGCAATAGTTTCTTGGATATAACACCAAAAGAACAAGCAGCACTAGAAAAAAAATAGATCAATTGGACTTTGTAAACATTAAAAACTTTTGGGTTTCAAAAGACGTTGGGACAATAAAATATCCTGGGATTAAAATGTGGTGCTGGTTGCACAACTCTGTGAATATAGTAAAAACCACTGACTTGTATATTTAAACAGTGAACTTTATGGTATGTGAATTATATACCAATAAAGCTGTTTTATTATTTTTTTAAAGATTTTATTTTTAGAGAGAGAGGGAAGGAGGAAGAGAGGGAGAAACATCAATGTGTGGCCATCTCCCATGCGCCCCCTACTGGGGACCTGGCCCCACAACCCAGGCATGCGCCCTGACTGGGAATGGAACCAGCGACCCCTCGGCTTACAGGCAGGTGCTCAATCTACTGAGCCACACCAGACAGGGCTAATCCTCAACTCTTTAAAAAAAAGTAACAAGCCCTGGCTGGTTGCATTCCCAGTGGAGGCACATGCCTGGGTTGTGGATCAGGTCCCCCAGTAGGGGGCATGTGAGAGACACAGCCACACATTGATGTTTCTCTCCCTTTCTCCTTCCCTTCCTCTGTCTAAAAATAAAAAAATAAAATCTTTTAAAAAAAGAGCTGGGGGTTATCAAATAAGAAACACTCATTCTCATTGTTTCCTCCATGGGAAAGGCATCCATTGGCTTACTTCTCCCTCCACTTCACTCCTCCCCTGAAGGAGAGAAGTGACTTAAAGGATCTGTGAGTTTGGGAGAAAGAATAGGTATTTGCTGCTCAACGTACAGCATCTCCTCCTGGAAACGGCATTGTTCCTATCTCTCTGTGCCTCAAGGTCTACACAGTATCAAGCACTGCCAATGAATGGGGGTGGTAAAGCTGGCTCAATTCAGAGATCAGTAGTATTAGGAAGAAGCACAACTACTCACAGACACAAGCCACTACCTTCGGTATCAGTTTTTTCATTAGACATAATGATTTCCATACGCCTTATTCCTTTGTCTTATTTCTCAAATGATCCAGAACCTTTTCAAGCAAGGAGAGTGCTGACTAATCCCCAAGAGCCCCAGCAGCACTGGGGGCCTGGGGTGAGTACCATTAAATAGCCACTTGTGTGTCACGAACACATTGAGTCAAGAAACGTAGCGTGGAGCAATAGAATGAGTCAACAGACTTCATTTCTCCTTCTACATTCATTTATTCATTCAGTCACCAGAAAGATAAACAAACATTTACCCAACAAATATTTATCAAGCACCTAGCATGTGTTAGGCATTGTTAAAGGAGCTGGAGATTCGACAGTGAACAAAACTGACCAGAAATCTGCTATAATGGAGCATACATTTGAACGAGAAAACTGACAATGAACCAGAATAGATATATTATCTTAGATGGTGATAAATCCTATAAAAAAAAATGGGGAGAAGAATAGGAACTATCAGTGGAGGGTGTAAAATTTTGCATAGTGTATCCAGGAAAAGCTTCACCAAGAAGATGACATAAAGACCTGAAAAGACCTGAAAGAGATCCAGAAGCAAGTCGTGTGGGTATCTGGGGGAAGAGATTTCCAGGCAGAGTAAACAGCATATGCAAAGGCTCTGAAGTGAGAGTGTGTGGTGTGAGGAAAAGCGAGTGCAGCAGAGTGAAGGGCGTGTGCGGGGCAGGAAGCGCGGAGACTGCAAGTGAGGTGAGAGAAGTGTCAGGAAGCTCAGAACACTACTTGTAGCTCAGAATAAGGACTTTGGCTTTTTTTCATCAATTTATCCATTCAAGGGTTTCTAGCACAGGGAAACCAGTGAGGAGGCAGGCTATCACAATCATCCAGGTGAATAATGATGACGGCTTGGACCAGAAAGGGAGCAGTTAGAGAGTGAGCAGTGATCAACTCCAGAGGCTATTTTGGACATAGAGCTAATCGAGAGTGTTGATGGATCAGAGCTAGAGCATGTGAGAAAGAAAGAACAAAAATTTAAATCAAAGATAATAATCAAGATTTTTGTTCTGAGCAATTGACAGGTGCAGTTGCAATTAACTGAACAGGTTGGGGGAGTGGACACCAGAAACTGTCTTGGATGTGTTAATTTTCAGATGACATTGGACATTCCAGCGAGTATATCAAATAGGCAACTAGAAGTGCCCATCTGGAGTTCAAGAGAGAGTTCCAAGCTACTTACTAGCTTACCATTTAGATATTTGCTGGCCTTGTGACCTTAGAGAAGTCACCTAACTTCTCAGAGTCACACTTTTTAGCCTTCTGTAAAATAGGGATAAAAAATGTAGCTATAACACAAGGTTGTTGTGAGGATTAAATTTGATGATCAGTGAAGTAACTGGTTCACAAGAAGCTCTGAATAAATTACCACTGTTATTAAGTTCAATTAAACATGCATTTAGTTGTTGGAAACACAAAAAAGGAAACATAGAGTCCCTACCCTCAATCCCAGTGAAGAAAACTTGGTCAACCCTGGCTGGTGTAGCTCAGTGGATTGAGTGCAGACCTGTAAACCAAAGCATCGTGGTTCGATTCCCAGTCAGGGCACATGTCTGGGTTGCAGGCCAGTTCCCGGCAGGGAATGCACGAGAGGCAACCATCATTATTTCTCTCCCTCTCTCTTTCCCTTCCCCTCTAAAGATAAATAAATAAAATATTTTTTTTAAAAAAAAAGAAAAGAAAACTTGGTCAAAGCTTTCCACAAAAAACCTCTCAGGTATCACGTCCTTTGGGAGAATCATCAGGTCCTGGTACCTGACTGGACAGAGATGATGGGTAACTAGCCTCAGGACGAAAGCAGTCCAGGGGATTGTAGCGCAAGCCAGAATGTGTGCCTGGTCTTCATACCACCTTTCTGGGAACCTTGGACTCATCCACCCTCTACCTCTCACTTCTCCAGTAGAGTAAACCCCAACCCTCCAGGGATGTTTAAAAGTGCCCAGAACAGCACAGGAAAAAAAGTGATTGAGTGACACTAATCGATCACTTTGCCATGCCTATTTTCCCACCGGCCCTCCTCTGATTGACCCTGGTTCCCCATCAGGACTTCTGTTTCTTGCAGGCCCTGAGCCTAGTTCTTCTCAGCTTCTAAGTAGCAGGGGAAACAGCTCAGAGACCCTGTGCAACCTTGAAAGACCTAGGATGGCCAACACTGGGGAGAAACTTGAATCAACGGGAAGAAAACAGTTGGGGAGCATAAGGGGAGAGAAGCTGCCAGTGAGTTCGTACTGAACCAGGGCCTGTGCTAGGTATTTCTAGGGCTGAGGGAGTTGTTGCCAGGATTAAATATGAATTCCATGTAGAATATTTGGCTCAGGGCCTGGCACACTGTAAGAGTACAAAAAATGTTGGCTTCTTATTTTTCTTATATCTCGTTTAATCCTCACAACAACCTGCAAGCTGGGCTCCAAATCGCTTGACTAAGTCTTGGTTGGCTCATCTGTAAACTAGGAAGAATAATGGTACCTACCAAAGATTTATGTAAAAGCCTCAGTGGAACACCTGGCACATAACCACTGCTCAATAATCATTAGATACTCTTAGAACTCTTGGAGAAGAGGACACGAAGGTTTCAGAGGTTACGTCACTTACCCAAACTCACACAGCCAAGTAGAATAGACTCATTGTTTTGCCCTACTCAGCATCCAAGCCTGTCTTTTGGTTAGAGTACCTTCATCCTCTTTCGGGAACCACCCTCCCCTGTTGTCAGGCCATTTGATATGAGTGGGATTGGCACCTCTATTTCAAGCTCCAGGGGAGAGTATGTGACCCAGGTCTGGCCAATTGCTTACTCCATCCCTCCAATCACAGGGATTGGTTTGAGAGTCGACTTGTGGCCCATGAGGAGTCAATGATAATGTTGGAACTTTGTTGAATCCATGGAAGAGAGAGATGAACCTGTTTTGGATTTGACATTGAGAGGATATAAACTTGGAGGTACTCTGGATTCACAGGTGGAAAGAGTGCCTGAGTGTAAAGCAAATCCACAGGGAACAGAGCTACAGGATGGAAAGAGACTGAAGCCTGCAAACTTGGAGCTCTTGCCTAAGCACTTGAACAGACAAGTCTAAAGTCTGTACCTTAAGTTTCAGGCATATGAGGCAATAATGAGACAATAATTTATGTTCATATTCTCTCTTTCTCTCCCCCCTCCCTTGAGACAACCAAAAGAATCCTTATTTAGC
Source organism: Carollia perspicillata (assembly GCA_004027735.1). Lineage (NCBI taxonomy): Eukaryota > Metazoa > Chordata > Mammalia > Chiroptera > Phyllostomidae > Carollia > Carollia perspicillata. The sequence goes on from PVKM010009427.1 coordinate 9,313, forward strand.
AAATGTATCAGTCAGGGTCTCAACTGAAAATAGATGGCACTCAAGTTAGAATAATTTGAGAAGGGTTCACTTGTAACGGTATAGGTGTTGTAGGAGAACCACATGGGACAGCATGGTAACCCAGGGCTGGTAACAACCAAGGAGCTGTCATCACCCCTAGGCCTGAAGGGACAGAGGAAAGATGGTTACCTGAACCTGGAGGGAGTTTTGGAGAAGTGGCCTCCTTAAGAAGATCAGAGAGTGTCAATCAAGGCATACTGCCAGTCTTTGGAGGCAGTCAAGGGAAAAAATATCCCAACCTTCTTCTCCTCTTGCCTCTCATCCACAGACTCCTATTGGCTAAGCCCCGCCTGAAGTCAGAAGGCAAAGGAGTCTGCTGATGTGTTGAAACAAGTCAGACCCAGAACAGGGTAAAGTGTGGATCTGGAGGGACAGACAGGGCATACTTGGCCCAACAGGAAAGCAGCAGAGGCTGGTCCGGCTGTGTCTTTCACAGTCCCTTGATGACCTCTTGGAAGCTCAGACCAGAATTTTAAAACTCTCAGAGTTCCCTTTGGTTTTCCCTGGACAGTACTCTCTTTCCCTCCCTAGAGAAGAGCCCATAAGGAGGTATACAGGAGGACAGGGATTCTGAACATCTGGGAAGAAGCCCCTGAACCAGCCCTGCTAACTCTGCAGAGAGAAAGAAGCCTCCAGCCCAGCTTCCCACGTAACCATGGAGTCCTGGGCCGGCCCTCAGGCCCACACCCCGCCAGCTCCCTTGCTCACAAAGGAATTTGTCCACTGGCTGGTTTGGCCCCAATCTCAGGCACCACCAGACCACATCTCTGTGACTTCCCTTCTCTCTGTGGGAGATGTCTGTTTTCTTCTGCAGCCAAGCCAGAGAAGCTTCTGGGATTCCCCACTCTTGGCAGGGGCCCAGCAGTGCCCTGAGGACAGGGCTGAGCTGCATCCAAGTAGTTCATTTTGGTCACATAGACACCTGTTCGTTCTCCCTCCCTCTCAAAACACCCTGATCATCTTTGCCAAAATAGGTTCCTTCCCACCTTTCAAATCCAGTTTAAAACTTAGAATCTCCTCAGAAAGCCTTCCTCATCAACCTGCCTGACTCTACACTCTCCTGTTGTGATATGATTATCAGAAGTACTTCCCCATGTAAAATAACTAATAATAGCAACTCATATTTATTGAGTGATTTCTATGTGCCTGTGCTGAGCTAACTGCCCTACAGAAACAATCCCATTTAATCTGCATAACCACCTTGTAAAGTAGATACTATCAAGATATAGCATCTGTTGTGATGGGCAATCCATGGATTGTGCCAGGAGACAAACTTAGGAGCAATTACTTTATCCATTTCTACAGAGGAGAAAACGGGGGCTCAGTGAGGCTGAATGAATAGTTTAAGTTCACACAGCAAGCAAAAAGCAGTGCTGAGATCTAAATCCAGATATGACCAACTGCAAAGCCCACACTTTCGAAACAGCAGTGTTTTACTATCTCCCAGCCATGTGCAGTTCCATAGTGTGGTATTGGCTGGAGGAGTCCCTAAATCTTCTCTGTAACGTGGATATCTATGTGCTGGAATCATGGAACCAGACTTACTATGCAGGTGAAAGATGTACTCTGTACAATACAAAGAATACCAAAAAAATGCAGGTTATACAGCAAACACCACCATCTCCCCTTTGCATCACTGGTAACCCTCTGGCTCTGGAACCCCCAGGAGATGCCAAACACTTGAAAATAATTTCATTAGTGATGTCATTCTGAGGTTAAGAACACATTACAGGTAAAACAGAGAAAATGGGGGAACTCATTAGAAGTTACTGGTGAGACCCTCAGGCTATAACTCTGCTGCATTTCCTGTAACCAACTCAGCCATTGTAAGTCACTTGGAAACCTGGCCTTGTTTTCACTTCCTTTGTGAAATATCCCATGAGTGATTTTTCCAACAGTGTTAACCTTGTCTTTTGACATTAATCAACTTATTTAATTCCCACAGCAACACTATAAAGTAAGCACCATTATCATCTCCATTTTATAGATGAGGACTGAGGCACAGAAAGATTAAATAACTTTCTCAAAGTCACACAGCTGGTAGTGCCAGGATTTGAATCCTGGAGTTAGCTGTTTGAACTTGTGCTTTTAATAACTACTACTCTGTAGTTGGACAATAAATCTAAGTAAAATATAATTACAAAGGCATCAAAGCACTAAAAAGGCAAAAAGGCCGTGGAGGAGTGCTTTTTTATAGAATCTATGTGCTCCAGTGATGTGAAGGAGAAATCTGCCTAGAATGTGTGGCTGGTTAGATTGGCCAGCAAAGAATCCGGGGAACAGACAGCTGAGAAACAGCCGTCAGTCTCTAGTGGGACAGGCAGGTAAACTTCAAAGGGATCAGGGAGCGGAGATCCATCATGGCCGGGAATGAATGAGCCACCCTCAGACCAGCAAGGGTAGGTTTGTGGACAAATGGCTAGAATACTCTCTGGCAGGGGAAGTCAGGAGGAAGAACCCAGCAAATCAAAGAGAAGCCCTTCTGTTTTTCCTTCCTTAAACCCTTACTTCCTGAATTCCTATTATCTGCCAGGCAGTGCTGCCTTTATGGAGTTTGCAATCTAGTGGGAATGTATGAGCACATTTCTGGTTGCAAATGATTGAAACCAATTCAAATTGGCTTAAGCAAAAGAGAATTATTGGCTCACTTAATTGAAAGGAGGATGGACATCAGGCTTGTTGATCCAGAGGCTCAAAATGTCTCTTCACATCTTAACCCTACTCTTTTCTTGGGTCCTCTGCTCTCAGGTAGCCTTGTCCTTCTGGTGGCCTGATGGCTGCCCTTGGCTCCAGGTGTTCATCTTAGCCTATCAGGAACCCCCTCAAAAAAAGAATGTTTCTTTCCCAGTTGTTTCAGTAAAAACCCTAAGATTGGCTCTGATCGACTGCCTTGATTTTATGCTTAACATGGACCCAGTTATGGGGCTGAAGGATGGAATATGCTGATTGAACAAAGCCTGGGTGACATGCACCCCTTCTGTGCAGCCCCACCCAGACCACGTGGATTGCAAATGGAGTGATGGTTCCCAAGGAAAATGAGAGTACTAACTAAGGAGCAGGGAATGAATGCTGAGTAGACAAAGACAGCAGATGTCTGATTCAAGGATTCAGGCAATGATACTGGTAATTACAACACAGTGTGATAAGTAACCCGATGAGAAGGAACTGGTCCTGGAGGAGCGCATAGGAAACACCTAACTGACATGCAGCAGTGACAGGTGAGATGAGACTTAAAAAGGAGGTCTCAGGGCAAGGAGGGGCGTGGGGTGGGAAAAGGAAACTAGTTGTGCACATTTCTTGAGAAATGTGAGGTGGCGGACAGGGCAGTGAGAAGGAACCCAGTGAGCCAGAGGGTGGAGTGGGCCTGAGAGGAAAGGAAGGAAGATGGGTTGGGAGCTGAAGAGGAGCCCAAGATTTCAGCTGGCACGCTGATCTTGAGGGGCGTGTGGATCACCCTGTCAGCGTTAACAAAATCCAGTTGGTTTTGTGGGTGCCGAGTTTAGGAGCAGGATCTCTAGAGGCAGCACAAGGATGGGCTCAGCACAAGGACAGACGCGATTATGGGTGAGACATCTCTGGGTAAGAAGATCAAGGTTGAACAGACTCTTTGAAGAGGATGTCCAAATGGCCAATGACCATATGAAAAGGCCAAAAAGCACATGAAATAAGCATGTGAACACATCACTACTTATTAGTGTAAACACATGAAAACAGTAAGAGACCATTACACATCCACCGGAATGGCTGAGATTAAAAGGATCGATAATACCACCTGTTGACAAGCAGGCAGAAAAACTGGAACTCCCACACATCACTGGTAGGAGTGTAAATTAGCACAAACACTTTGGAAAACTGGCAGTATACTAAAATGAAATATATGCACCCTGTAATGACTTTGCAATCCTACTCATGTATATATCACATATATACTTTTTTAGCCAGGAGAAATAAACACTTATTTCTCTTGGCTATATAAATGTGTAAGAGAACATTCATAACAGCATTATTCAGAAGAGCTGGAAACAAACCAAATGCCTATTGTTGTGTGTTGTGTTCATTCAACAGACGCTATATCACACACACACACATACACGCAAAGAACTAAGAGCTGGCATGGTTGAATCTTACAGCTTGAGTGCAAGAAGCCAAACCTAAAAGGATACATACTGTGTGATTCCATTTATAATGAATGATAAGAAAAAAATTCTGAGAGGCTCTAAATTAAATTAAGGTGGCCAGAGTGAAAGAGAACTGTTGGTCTGCTAATGGCTGCGGGCCAGGTAACAAAGGACTTCTCACATTCCTGTTTTGCCTGTTGGAATTTCGGATTGATTTCCAGGTGGCTATTTCTGCAGATTATTTCTGCCAGGCACCATCCAACTCCAGGAGCCTCCACTTGTTTACAGGTGAGCTTTCCAGACTGCTGCCCACAGCCCTACCACAGGAGCAAACATTTTTTTATTGGGACTCTGCAAGCTCAGAGCTGGCTCACTTCACCTTCTCCTACCCTTTTGCCTAAAGCTCATGTAAAGTCTTTCAGACTACCTCTTTCTTCCCCTTTATCCCTACTCAATGTATCAAAATGCTTGTAAGAACTCTGTAACCATGCAAGCTGTCTTTTCTACCTAGCCGTGCTGCTGGTGGTTTAGATTCCAGGTCCCAATACTGGTTTTTTGGGTAGCATTTTTGGCTCAACAAAACCTCACTTTAGCAAAGACTTTAGTTGTGGAAGTTAAAGATTTTTACATTTAACAATAAAAAGCTTAAAAACAGTTGATGGTGCCCTGGTTGGGCACCTCAGTTGATTAGAGCATTGTGCCGATATGCCAAGGTTGTGGGTTCAATCCCCAGTCAGGGCACATACAAGCATCAAGCGATAAATGCATAAATAAGTGGACAAACAAATCAATGTTTTTCTCTCTTTCTCTCTCTCCTTACCTCTCACTCTAAAAAAAAATCAAGCAATAAATAAAAAAGAATTTTTAAAAAGTTGATGGTGATAGAAGTCAGAAATAATGGTTTTGTCAGGGGCTGTACCTGAAAATAGGCCACCGGAGGCTTCTAGGTGCTGGAAATGTCATGTGTGTTGGTTTGGAGGAGAGTGTTTATGAAGGTACATGCACGTATAAAAATCCACTTAGTTGTTCATTTAAGATTTGTGCACAGTACTGTATCTATTTTATGCCTAAGTTGGGGGAGGGCTCATCCTTTCCCCAAAAGACAAAACAACCAAAGATAGCAGGGACTATAGGGGTATTTTACTGTTTGTGAAATGATATTACATTTCACAAGGCCCAGGCTGATAGTGAAGTCCCCCAGAACGAGAAGTCATTTTTTAAAAACTTTCATCTCGCCTGGCTGGTGTGGTTCAGTGGGTTGAGCACTGAACTGCAAACCAAAATGTTGGATTTCCAATCTAGGGCCTGTGCCTGGGTTGCAGGCCAGGTCCCAAGTAAGGGCATGTGAGAGGCAATCACATATGGATGCTTCTCTCCCTCTCCTTCTCCTTCCCTTCCCTTCTCCCTAAAAATAAATAAATAAATAAGTAGGTAAAAATGTTTATCTCTACCTACTGTTCCAAAGCATCTACATTGGGGTTCAGCTCACAGCAGACCCACAATATCCATGACTCAGTATCAGCTCAAAGCAGCACACTCAGAGCTCTTGAGTGTTCAACTCAACGCTCATTTCCTGCGTGTCTACTCTATGTCAGGCCCTGTGCTGAGAGCTCAGAGTATAAAGACAAATAAAACACCGTTTCCGCATTTAAAAGCTACCCGTGAAAGGTGGGTGCTCCAGGATGAAGGATGGGTTCTCTCAGCAGCCAAGTCATCCATCGGCACATGTAAATAATAATAGTAACAACCAACCACCATTTGTGAACTGCCAGGTGCTTTATGTGTGTAACAGATTTTTTTTTTTCTTAATTGCTATTTAAAACCACAACTGCCTGCAGCTACTTTTGTCTGTTAGGGGAGCGGTATAATTTTTCTCTGGGTAGATGGTTCTTTGTTTAGGAAAACATTTAATAAGTTGCTTTGGCAAGAAGAATGAAGGACCCCAGGGACAGGGCAAGACAAAGGGAACTGACTAGCTTTGCAAATTAGAGTGGGAAAATGTGGCGGCACGGAAAGGGAGCGGGTCTGGAAGCAGGAGGAGGGCTGAGATTAGGAGGTATAGGTATGGAGATCTATGTAGTTCCCCTTTGCCTTCCTAATCTCACTCATTCTTCAGGTTTTACCTTTTAAAAATCACTTCTTCACTTCTTCATACGACACACAGCCTTCAGAAAGAATGAGGCAAAGCTCTCTCTAGTGACATGGAAAAATGCACTGGATATATTGTGAGGTGAAAAAAAGTGTAGCCAGCAAAATGGGTGAACAATACAATCCCATTGTTTTGGGGTTTTTTTAAGGGAGTGCCACATATATGTATTTACACCTGGCTACATACAGAAAATTCCCGGAAAAGTACAGAACGCTATATTTACAGCTGTTACCAGGAGGGAGGGTGGTGGGGGATAATCAAAAGCTTCTGTTTTCAATGTTTGCCCTTGTTACCTTTAAACATTTTACCATGAGATTTTACCCCTTTTCAGAAGTCTCTTCTTCCAAGCAGCCTTCCCTGACTTCTATTGTAGATCAGGTTCCCATGGTATCTTTTCTTTCCCTCCTTTGTTGTGACATTCAGTACCTTGGAGATTTTCTGCTCACTACCTCTCCTGCCCCTCCACCGCCTACGCCCACCATGCTCTCCTCAGCGCCAAGAAGACAGGGACCAGGAACTCCCAGCAGAGTGCTTGCCATAGCTGTTAACCAAACAAATGAATTCTTGCAACTTTCAAAGAGTTTTCTCCTGCCCAGTTTTGAATCTTCCAGAGGGAGGAGGGAGCAACTCAGCTTCGTGTGTGTGCTGCTGGCTAAGCTGGCCTCACAGTGTTCCAGTTAATTCCCTGCCCAGGGCAGGGTCAGAGGGCCTCTCTCTGGTTTGGAGGGAAGTGTAAAGCAGCAGCTCCTGCCCTCCTTATTTCCCCAAGGGACACCAAAATGCCTGAGACTGCAACAACCCGTGAGAGGTAAGAGCAGGTCAGGGAGCCAATTACCAGAACAGGCCGGGGCACCCTGGCTGACCTTGGAAGAAGCCGGGACAGCTTCCCTTCCATCTTCCTTTGCTTTCTAGCAGTAGGGGAGGAGGAGATGGAGGAGATGGAGGCCTAATTGCTTTCACCTTGAGAAAAATCTGCTACTGACCATGTGCAGAGAGAATCACTCAGTTATGGAAAGAGTCACTCAGTTATACAGCAGGGGGCTGGAAATTAGATCAGGCAAGCTGACATTTTCCCTGAGGCCCTCTGACTAACGACCAAGGGGAAGAGAGGCACTTGGCCTAATGGCCCCCTCCTTGCTCTGGCCTACCAATCACAGTGTCAGCTGAGCTCCTGCTTATTTCTGCCCAGAACCCAGCGAAGAAATCTCCATGTCTACCTCCTCTCCAGCCAAGCTGCTGTCACTAAGGTGCCTTCACTTGGTCTTGCCTAGGCCACAGTTAAGGTTGCTGGGAAGGAATTAGAGCTCTGTCTCACAGGCCTCCGGCTGCCAGGCAGATACCGCTGTCCACTCAGCCACCCCCTTCCCGCCGAGTTCAGACAGGAAAAGTGATGCTGGCCACTGGAACTGCCAGGCAGAGGCACTGGCCAGCCACAAGTGCCTGATTCTGCCCAAATACTTCTAACAATTGAGGCAGTAGATGAACTCTCATGTTTTCTCCATCCCTGATGAAAGAGCAAGTTCAAAAGCCACAGACTGGCCTCAATCCCTGAGGTGAAGCAAGGAATGTGATACAGAGAAAGCCTTGCAACTCAACAGAGCAGTCTTGAGTGATGCTGCTCCTAGCCACGGAGTCTGCCACCAGAAGCTCAGCATTCAAAGCACCAAAAATCACCCAGGAAGCATGTGATACTGGCTGTATACAATTACTGATTTATAAAAGCTTCGGCACACTAGCCAGTCACCTATTGGGTCCAAATAGATTTCCTTTAAGAAATTCTTAAGGTTGCCCTGGCTGGTGTGGCTCAGTGGATTGAGTGCTGACCTGCAAACCAAAGGATCACCAGTTTGATTCCCAGTCAGGGCTCACGCCTGGGTTGTAGGCCAGGTCCCCAGTTGGGGGCATGTGAGAGGCAACCACACATCCGTATTTCTCTCCCTCTCTTCTTCCCTTCCCCCCTCCCTAAAAATAAATAAATAAATAAAATCTTCTTTTAAAGAAATTCTTGAGGCAATAGAAGCCTACAGTTTTATTGTTTTTCTTTTATTGATTCTAGAGAGAGTGAAAGGGAAGGAGAAAGAGAGGGAGAAAAATATCAATGTGAGAGAGAAACATTGATAGGTTGCCTCTCACATGCTGCTAGCTGGGCCCAGGCCTGTGCCCTGCCAGGAACTGAACAAGCGGCCTTTTGATTTGCAGGATGACACTTGACCAATGGGCCAAACTCTCCAGGACAGAAGCCCACAGCTTTATACATTGCTTACTTCACCTACTTTCTGGCTGTGTGACTTTAGTCACATCTCTTAACCTCTCTGAGCTTTAAGTTCCCCATCTTTAGTACAGGATTAATAATACCTACTTCAAAGGGTATCAAAAAATAAAATTAAGCCCTGGCTGGTGTGGCTTAGTGGATTGAGCACTGGCCTGTGAACCAAAGGATTGCTGGTTCCATTCCCAGTCAGGGCACATGCCGGGGTTGTGGGCCAGGTCCCCAGTAGGGGGTGTGCAAGAGGCAACCACTCACTGATGTGTCTCTCCCTCTCTTTCTCTCTCCCTTCCCCTTTCTAAAAAATAAAATCTTAAAAAATAAAATAAAATAAAATTAATATACATAAACTGTTTAGTACAGTCCTCAGTGCCCAGGAAGTGCTTGAGAAATGGTAATTTTAATATTATTATTGTGGAGCCATCGGTGCGCAGCACAGACACTGAAGTAAGGTGGAAAACACGGGGGCCTTGACGGTCGTGCAGACCCGGTTTGAAATCCTAGTCCCATCACTTCCATGGTGTGGCCATGGGAGAATTCATTGATTTCTCTGAGCTTCGGTTTCCCTCTCTGAGAAGACCTTGATGATACCCATCATCGAGGACAGAGTCCAGCCATCACCGGAGACTGAGCACACAGAAAGTGCTCAGGAAATATTAGCTGCATTGCTTCAGAATCATCAGCCCCTTTCCAGTATCCTTTACCTTGGGGTTTTTTTTTTTTGGGGGGTGGCAATTTTTACTGAAAGACAAAAGCCTGCCAGTGTGATTTACTTTAAGGACCCTGGTCAGGTGGCTGAGTTGGTTAGAGCATCGTTTGAATATACCAATGTTGTGGGTTCGATTCCTGATCGAAGTCCATACAAGAAGCAGCCCATGAATGCATAAATAGTAGAATAACAAACCAATGTTTCTCTCTCTCAAAAAATTAATACATTTAAAAAAATGATTTATTTTGGGATAGCAGATTGATTTTCTCAAAGTCAGTAGGCTCTTTCCTGTTGTGATTTGTCTCGCCATCTCTATACTGTCTGACCTTGGTCATCTACGTTTTTTTTTGAGACCTTCCCCTCTCCCTTGCTTTTCTTGGCTCTGTGTTGCCCTATTCTCTCTCTCTCTCTCCTTGCCATGTCCTCGCCAAGCCATATCGTCTGACAAGAGTCCAGAGGTGGTAGAGGGATAGGCTCAAGAGAGACCACCCCTCGAGAACGACGGGGAAAAATTAGGCTATAATATACTAATAATTATAATCGCTGTTTTAATTAGTGGCTCATTGCTTTGTTGCTGATTCCTAAGATCTGGACACCCAGAGAGGAGGATGGTGAGGGCGAAAGCCCTGAGCAGTTCCCCTTCCTGACAGGGACTCCACAGGGGACAGTCAGAACGACTGTCCCTACAGAACTCCCAAATACCCCAGCAGTCGCAAAATCATTAACCACCTCACGAATAACAAAAGTTACCCAAAAGACCCTTGGTATAAGAGTGCCACGTCCTCTCCAAGCCATGTTGTCTGACAGGGTCCGGGCATGGCGGTATCGAGGTCAGGAAGATCGTCTCCCGAGGAGAGAACGTGGCATGACTAGAGGGACAAAAATTGGCTGTATTACTTTTGTGACTTCTATTTTGCTATTAATCATTGGCACCTTATTGTGTTTACTTGTTCCCATAAAAATTACCTGCGGGGAGGGGACTGTTCAATGGAGAAATAATAACATTTCCCATGGGACTGCCTGAGAGGATAGGAGAATACCCTCCAACTGCTATATTATAAGTAAATATAATTAAACTAACATATATAGTGGTGAGAATAATTTCCAGGAGATGACAACTAATTCTCAGTAACTCCTCGAAATCCTAGACACATCAACACAGTAGTTTGTGAGTTATTGAAGAAAATTCCCACGAACATTCCCACTAGTGAGTTATTTAAGGATATACAGAAAGAAGAGTTATTAAGAAATCTCCCCATTCCGACCCCCCGAGTGGAGAAATTAGTCCAGGGAGAGGACATAACATGGGAGTGGGTTTAATCACTATTACTGGAACATTAGTACTAAGAACAGTTTTTGTTTTTCATTCTGAGTCTGACTAACATGAGAAATGTACAAAAACACAGCTGAGAGTAAGCTAATGTTTAATAAAAATGATGAGAGAAATTCTGAAGTAATGCCGAGTTCCCCACTGCCCACTAGTGCTTGTTCAGGATGTTTCAATGACTAATAAATCTGAGTAAGAAACTTCCCCCAACTGTTCCAATTAAAGACATTATAGATTAATTACAACAAGCAGGATTATTTGAAATATCCCCTACTCCTGTACCATATCCTTAGACAATTTATCACAAGGTACAAAAGATGTTGTCCGGAATGGACTAACCATGTGGAAAAAGAACTTACTAAACTCATGAAGAAAATTTGAATCATTGTTATAAGGAAAGTTAACTCAGAATATAGTCATTGTTAAACCTTGCTTATATAATTAAATTGTTTATCACCTCTAAGGCCAATACGTTCTTTTCCATGATAACATTTGTAGTTTCAAAAGGGTTGTTAGATTAATGAAATTTATATCCGGGTTTTGGGTTTTCCGCTTCTATAATCAACTATAACCACAAATGTCAACCCTTGCCAAAAATGAAAGTATAAAACATTGCTTGCTGCACAGTAAAGCGGAGCAGAATTTCACCATCCTTTGAGTTGTGTCGTTATTCTGTCTCTCATCACCAACGCCTTACCCCCTCGTGACCTTCGGACCCCTGGACTCTGCCGCGGCCGGACCGCAGCACCTCCTCCTCTCCCCCTCTCTCTCATTCTCTCCAGCCTCTTCTCTTTATCCTCCTTCACTTATTTGTCTGTCCTTTGCTCCACATTCTACCTGCTCTCCCTCAGAGAAAGGCCACACACAGTCACCAAAAGCAAGTTCAGTCTGATTTCAAAGGCATCGTTATTCTCCTGGCCACCCACAAATCAAATCCCAGATTCGTGTCTTTTTCTTTTCCTTTCTGAATGCAATTAATTGCCAAGCACCTCTATTTTTTTAAACCTTTGTGGGTGCTTTATTCAGGTGGTTAGCAATCTGAGAAGACAGCCGGTTATATACCTTAAAAAACCATCTTAACATCTCATTTCCAGGTGACCTTTTTATAAGGAGAAGAAAGGGTAGGTAAGGAGTTTGGGGGAAAGATTAATTGGATAAGAGTTGCAGTCCAGCGATTTTCCTAGTACTTCTTTACCTGTTGATCGACGACAATTCTTTATCTGCATCACAGGCATTCCCTCCCTGGAACACAATGGCTCAGACACCACCTCCATCTTTTTGTTTTTTCAAAATAATCTCACATTCATCCCCCTCTACTCCATTTTTCCTCTTGCTACTCTAGACCAATATCAACCCAAATCTGATCTAGTTTGAATGGCTAATTCCAATCCACCTTGAATATTGCAGCCTTTCTAAAGACTACTTTAAGCATGCCTTTCACCACCTTCCCATTTTTATTCAAAATCCTGTTAAGGCCCTGGCTGGTGTGGCTCAGTGGATTGAATGACAGCGGGCAAACCAAAGGGTTACTGGTTCAATTCCCAGTGGAGGCACGTGCCTGGGTTTTAAAAACAAAAGATTTTATTTATTTATTATTTTTAGAGAAAGAGGAAGGGAGGGAGAAAGAAGGAGAGAAACATCAATGTGTGGTTGCCCCTGTATGCCCCATACTGGAGACCTGGCCTGCAACCCAGGCATGTGCCCTGACCGGGAATTGAACCAGCAACCCTTTGGCTTGCAGGCCAGCACTCAATCCACTGAGCAACACCAGCCAGGGCAAACAAATAGAATCTTTTTTAAAAATCCTATTAAGGCCTTTTCCTTCCTTCGGCAGATTCACGAGAATTTCAAGCCTTCCATACATGATCATCTAGATCTGACTCTTTTTACAAAATATTTGATTTCCTTATTTTTAGAGAGAGGGGAAGGGATGGAGAAAAGTGAGAGGGACATCAGTCGGTTGCCTCTTGCACACGCCCCAACAAGGGACCAGGCTGCAACCCAGGCACGTGCCCCAACCAGGAATTGAACTGGCAGACATTTGCTTTGCAGGACAATGCTCAACCAACTGAGCCATGCCAGTCAGGGCTAGATCTGACTTTCTATCAGGTCCCAGTCCAGACTTTCCACTCCATGCATGCCTTTTCCATGTCCATTTTCTCTTCTTTTCATCTCTAGCCTCCTCTGCTTGGAGTGTCTTCCCTCCATTTCCACCTCTATTCAAATTCAAGTCGTCTCTTAAGACACAGCTCAAAACTCAGCTTCTTCCCGAAGTCTTCTCTGCCCATAGTTATCACTTTCTCTGAGCTCCCTTCAATGATGTTGGTGTGGGGGGGGATGGTGATGACGGAGCTGCCTGTCTGAGAGGGTGGTCAGTGCCTCTGGCACACTTGCACATGCCTTTGACTTATAGTTGAAGGCAGAGTTGATATCCCCTCCATATTGAAACTGAGGGTCCCTATGACTGATTAAATTTAGTTTTAAATACTAGCTCTAGATATCACATCTCTCTCCATGTCATACTTCTCAGAAACCTAGACTTTCCCCGGATAATCAGCAACCTGTGAAGCAGCAGAAGACAGTACCTTGACTGTCACCTGGCCCAGACCTTTGGCAGCCTAAAGATAACATCTTGACATAATTATGTTCTGCTCCTAAGCCCTAAGGGTAAAATAATACCCTGGCTATTTTCCCATGAGACCGGATGGAGGAAAAGACTTCAGAACTGTCCTCAAGACCTGAAGAAATGATTTATTACCTTTACCTCACCTCCAGCCAATCAGCTCCCAGCACGATTCTGAACTTCCTAACCATGGCATCTTGTGTTTTCCCCTATATAATCTGTAACCTACACACCATCAGGGAGCTGTGTTTTTAGAGCATAAGCTCCCCATCTCCTTACTGACTAATTCAATATTAAACTTTTTTTTTCTTTCCATACTGCAAATTCCTGCTTGTGCATTTCTTTGAGCCAGTGCATGCAGGTGGACTCAAGGAAAAAAATTGGGGTTCCAGTAACAATACTCCTGGATGATAAAGCATAGTGTCATAGCGGTTTGGAGTTGGACAGACTTCTGTTCAACTCCTAATCTGTCACTTTCCCACTGGTTGCAAGGCCTAGCAAGTGACCTAACCTTTCCAAGTCTTACTTTTCTCATCTGAAAAATAGAGGCCATGCCCTGGTCGAGTAGCTCGGTTGGTTAGAGCATTGTCACGATATGCCAAGCTTGCAGGTTCGATTACCAGTCAGGGCACATGCAAGAATCAACCAATGAATGCATAAATAAGTGGAACAACAAACCGATGTTTCTTTCTGTCCAAAAATCAATCAATAATTTTTTTAAAAAAATAGGGGTCATAATGACCTCATAGAGTTGTTGTGAAGATTAAATGATAATGTATGGAAATAACTTTGCACAGTGCCTGGTACCCAGTCTACAGTCAATGAAAGCTAGAGATTATTATAGGTCCTGGCAACCTGTAGTCTAAACAACACTTCTGCAACCCTGCTCATTTGCATAGCCAAAGTATAATTTACATAGACTGTGATATTTTACTATAGGTATATCTGCTTTCAAAACATCTTTTTCCAACTTTCCATTTTTATAAATGGCACTGCTGTTCCAAGGCTCTGAGGCTCAAACATTGGCAGCATACTCAGCTTTTCCTGCTCTTTCATGGGCCAAACCCATTGGCATTTAACCATGGGCTGTCTCTCTTCTAAGAATGTCTTAACTCCCCATTGGGCCTGCAAATGCTTTGACAGCAGGAACTGGCTTATACGGCCTTGGTATCTGATGCACTGGCATAGAACAGGGTCTCAATGCATACTTGTTTTCTGATAAGGTACTGTCAACAAATGACTGCACAGGGGCAGGTGTGAAGGAGGTACCCCACAGTCTGAAACAAGGGTAAGATACTCTGGGATTCTGCTTTACCCTCTCCCCTTTCTCTATTCCTGCTCATGCTCTAAGGCCCAAATCAATGTCCTCCTCTGTGAGACCTGCCATGAGCATTATCTCCTTTCTCTCTTTCCCTTATACTGATATTTAATTACAAAGAGCTTTTACCAATTTTTAAAATTAAAAACTAAAAAAAGTAAAAAGATATAAAAGGTGTAAAAATGGTGATGAAATTTTTCTCTTATTCCTACTTCACAAAGATAACAACTGGGAGCATTTGGGTGAACATCCCTCCAGATCTTTTATTGTCACACTGGGAATGAATATCCTATACTAAGACAGAATTTGAAAATAATCTCTTTTTTTAAGATTTTACTTATTTATTTTTAGAGAGAGGGGAGGGAGAGAGAAGGAATGGAGAGAAACATCAGTGTGTGGTTGCCTCTCATGTGTCCCCTACTGGGGATCTGGCCCACAACCCAGGCATGTGCCCTGACTGGGAATTGAACCTGTGACCCATTGGTTTGCGGGCTCACACAGAATCCACTGAGCTACACCAGCTAGGGCTGAAAATAATCTTTTTAAAATAATAGTGTTTCTCTTAGATTTTACATGCCATTTTCTGGGCCAGGGGAGAAAGAGGATTAAAATAAATCCAAGTTGTAAAATGAATGAGTAAACTTCAAATCTGTACCAAAGCACATCAACAACTCTATTACAGAGCACCTATCTCACCACGCAGTTTGTGTACACCTCTGCCTTCCGCTGGCTTGTACATGCGGGCAGCAACTGACACTGATTTTGATATTCCCAACACCAAACTTACACATAGGAAACACTCCGTAAATGTTTTTGGAAAGAATGACTTAACTTTCATCTCCCATTCTTCTTAATATGATTTTATGGCTACATTTGTTTTTTAATAAGAAACAGATTTACTTTGAGAATTTTGCATCTCACCTCTAAATGATTGATCTATCAGTCGGAGTCTCAGCAGGAAGCTGAACTAAATTCATATGACTCAAGAAACTTTAATGAAGGGACCATTCAAGAGGTATGGGCACAGTTAAGGGAACCAAAAAGGGAGGTTGAGGTGGCCAGAGGCTACAACAGCAGGAAGTTATGACCATGCTTGCAAGAAAGGCAAAAGGAAGGAAATGGAGTTTCCTGAACCTAGAGAGACCCTGAGTCATGGAAAGGGGCTGCTGACAGCAGCTGTTGTCTTGGAAGGAAGCAGCCATTGCCAGAAAATGAGAAAATGTGGCCCAGGGCAGGGAAAAACCCTAAACTTGCTCTCCTTCTGCATGTCCATCCCTTGCTAGTGCCTCCCATTGGTGGAACCCAAGTGAGCAGTAAGCCCAGGTGATACAGTTCATGGAACTGAGTTTCCTGGGGCACAGGACAAACACAGAAAGAGAGTGGCTGGGGGCAGGCAACAGAGGGAGGCACAAAATCCATCAGTTACCAACCACGTTGTAGCTAAGTGATGACAGCTCAGTTATTCTTCCACCTGGAACCTGAATTGTGAAGTTAGACACACTTGTGTTTTTCATGCCAGACAGTAGGGCATGGGGAGAAGTGGAGAAGTGGGGAGGGAGAAATAATCAATGAATATAAGATATCCACAGTAGCTACAGATCTTGCCTCAGTAGGTGATCATGAGTCCTCATAGCTGCCTTCTTCCACCATCTCTATTCCTTATTCCCCTTTCCTTCTGCCAGCATGTTGGCTGGAGGGGAGTCTTTGCTTGGTGGGATGACCCAAACCTTCATTTCCACAGGATTCACAGGATTCACCTCCAGGTGGTCCTGTCTTTTTTATTGCTTTGCTTCAGTTTTACATCGATGGTTATTGGGTATGGGAGTACTAGATGATACACTGGTGAACCCACTGGGAACAGACATAATTCTTCTTGCCCATTTTGGTAGCAGCAAGCTAATTTCCACTTGATAATCAGGATCAATCACCCCAGCTAATATTGAGAACCCTTTTTCTGCCATTGGTTCAATTGCCTAAGGAGAACAGAATGACTAGGAGGAAGTCTCAGCTTCCAATTTAAGGAAATTAATTTAATGTCTGTATTCCCTGGAGGAAGCATTCCTTGGGAAATAAGAACTCCAAACCCACTGAACTCAAAATTACAGGGGAAAAAAGCAAAAATTCTGTAAGCGAATTATTCAACAAAAATGCTAGAAGGATCACTCCCACTTCCTCCCAGGACCCTTGTATTCCGGCCGTGGAGAAGATGGCACCATATATTAGTAGCTTTTTAAAGGCATATACACATTCTTTGACATCAACTTTGCAGGTGGTTGTCTCTTAGGTGACATTCCCAGGAATCCCCTGGCTGCGATATACTAAGCCATTTCTATGCCATCCTCCAGAACCTGTCTCAAGGTGTGACATCTGAATTGGAAGTTTTTGCTGATGGCTTTACCATCTCTCCATGAAAAAGATATTTTGGTTATTTGAGAACACCTTGCATTTTCATCACTAAAACAGACATAACCAAGGAAATAAAAACCACTCTTCTTCTATAATGATCTTTTTAGGGTCTGCAAGCAGACCCCACCTGAGACACTTGGCTTTTGCCATGCTATTTGACGCCTAATTATCACTCATGTCTCAGCTCTCGTTGCCTTACCCCCTCTAGTGGAGAATGTGTCCACTATGTCTTATCAGCCATTTTCACAGAAATGTTTTAGATCTTCTATTAAGAACCATTGTTAATGACAACCTGGTGATTCTGTGGCATTCACAAAGTGTAATACACTCTATAACACACCAATTAAGTGTCAAGTGGGCCCTGTGTTGAAGTCAAGAACAAAAGATAAAAGCCTCTAATGCTTCCTAGTTCATACTTTGATCTGATAACTTAAACCAAGGAGTGTTTTGGAATGAAGAGTCTGACTTGTTCAAAACTGTAGGAGAAACACCCTCATTATAATAATCATTCTCATACATTTAAATAAGTATCTATGTCTTACAAGAAATCTCTACAACTATTTGTAGTTTAAGAGCTTAGACTTTGAAATCAAACAACACTGAGTTCCAAACCCTAATTAACCACTTCGGTGATCTGGGAAAATGACCTCAACTCTCTGAGCCTTGGTTTCTTCCTTTCTGTAAAGTGGGCATAACTATAGTCCTTTCTCCTAGACTTAAAGGCTTACAGAGAGCCTAGCGTATGCTGGATTCTTTAAAATGTTAATAATTATGATTTGCAGCAGTTATTATGTGCTAGGGATTATAGACATTGGGCTTGAAATTGAATGAAAAATTTTGGAAGTTCCTGTTTGTAATAGGGAAATGTACCAAGAGAAAAAGACTCCAACTTTAATTTCCTTTAGATTGTTTTTTGAGAACGTTGGATTATTCTCTGATGTTCCCTATCTCCTCCCCCCAACAAAAGAAAATAAAAAATACTTGATAAACTTTAAGAAAGCAGCACGATTGCTTAACATGAGCTTTTTCATAGCACCTTACTATTGTAATAGTTTGAGAACAAATTAATGCATTTAGGTCAACTTCATGGTACAATGAAATCCTGCTTTTATGGGTTGTAAGTGTTTTTGTAGCCATTGTATTAATACCATTGTATAATCACTGAACTCAGTATAATGATGCCCAATTTTAAAGAACTAGATTCCAAAATTTACCAATTTATATAAGTTTAGGGGTTTGTGGTTGTTTCTTTGTCTTTATAGCCTGAAATCATTCATACTGCTGGCATAGAATTTAAAAATTTGGGCTATCGAGTCAGACTACCTGGGTTCAATCCCTGGTAAGTTCAAGTAATAGACTTAGCTTCCCTGTGCTTTTATTTTTTCAACTCTACAATAGGAATAACAGTAATAGCCTCATAGGACTATTTGAAAATTAAATAAACTGAACACATGTTGGTGTTGGCTATTATTATTTATTATTACTGTGGCTCCCAGTCCCTAGTAAGGAATGCATTGTGGAAAGAAGCAGGAGTGGCCTATCCTATCAAAAAGGGTATCTGAGCCCTGGCTGGTGTGGCTCAGGGGACCGAGCATGGGCTTGCCAACGGAAAGGTCACCAGTTCAATTCCAGGTCAGGGCACGTGCCTGAGTTACAGATCAGGTCCTCAGTTGGGGGCATGTGAGAAGCAACTACTTGATGTTTCTCTCCCTCCCTTCCCCTCTCTCTAAAAATAAAATAAATAAAATCTTTTTTAAAAAAGGTGTCTGAAAGTCTTAAGTGCCCCAGTAAGCTTGTCTCAGGAAAATGGCTGATTGGACCACTATGCAGACCAACTGTGCTAATACAGAATCCACTTTATACACAGCTACCCTAGAGGTTAGGGACAAAACTAATGAGTCAGCTTATTAGAACATAGAATCAACTGACTGGTCCCTTTCTTTGATAAATGGGATTCTTCCAGAGTCCATAAGAAAGCTTAAAACAGGCCCCAAGTCTATTCTCCACGCTGTACCCCTGGCTGTAGCCTCACAGACGGTGGGATCTACTAAGCAGTCTCAGGTAGTTTCCTGGGTAGGTAGGTCTTTTCTCTTACTCAGAGAGTAGTGATTTTTCTTCCCTCCTCTGTTTCTTTTCATCTAGTTAGGGAAGAACAGAGGTGTTCAACAGCATGTTCTTTCTAAATACTAGGTATAATACCAGGTTCAAAGCTACCGCTCAACAGATTATTATTAAGGCTGGTTTGAGGAGATTAGGAAGAGAGGCATTTGAGAGTTGGGCAGGCTCCTGAGCCATGTCATTCGGCTGCTGGAAAACCTTCGAATGCCTTTCCTATGCAAACTTGAGACTTATTTTTTAAGATTTTATTTATTTATTTTTAGAGAGAGGGGAAGAGAGGGAGAAAGAGAGGCAGAGAAACATCAATGTGTGGTTGCCTCTCACATGCCCCCACTGGGAACCCAGCCTGCAACCCAGGCATATGCCCTGACTGGAAATCAAACCAGTGACCCTTTGGTTTGTAGGCTGGCACTCAATCCACTGAGCTACCCCCAGGGCTGAGACTTTTTTTTTTCTTAACTTAAGGCTGATTTCTTTTTTACAGGAAATATACCTCTAAGATCCAGCCATGCTGAACTACTTGCAGGTCCTCAAACTCACCAAATTCTTGCTCATTTCTAGGTCCTCTCAGTGCCTGGATGTCCTTTTATAGCCCTTCACCTGGCTAATTTCTGAGGTCCTTCAAGTTCAGCTTAAAAGACACCTCCTCCAAGAAACAAGCTTAATCCCCCAGACTGGTGACCCTCCTCTGTACTATTTTATTTGTTTTATTTACTAGAGAGAGAGAGACAGGAAAGGAAGGAATGAGGGGGAGGGGGAGAGAGAGGCCCAGGCATGTGCCCCGCCAGGAACTGAGCAAGCCACCTTTCGCTTTGCAGGACAATGCCCAACCAACCAAGCCACACCTGTCAGGGCTGTTGTTCTACTTATTTATGCATTCATTAGTTGCTTCTTGTGTGTGCCCTGACCAGGGATCAAACCTGCAACCTTTGCACATCAGGACAACGCTCCAACCAACTGACCTACCCAGCCAGGACTCCTCTATACTCTTGTAACACCTTGTACTTATGCTTATTCTATCATTTGCCACACTGATATACAGGTGCCACTTTACTTGTCTGTATCCCCCCCACTGTCATCAGCAACCTGGGAACAGGAGCCCACATCTTATTCACCATTATGTCCCTAACATCTAGCACGATTCCTGGGTCATAGATGTCCAAGAAGTACTTGTTGAATATTTACTGTAATAGTTTCCTAATTAGTCTTTGTGCTTCTGTTCTTCCCCCAGTTTCTATACAACAGCCAGAGAAAAGTTACAGCAGCCTGCATACCCTGGATCCTGACCCTACCTACCTCCCCATCTCACTTCTATAACCAACCCCTGTGCTCACTTCATCCTCCAGCCATGTGGCCTTTGTTTGTTCCTGGAATTCATTCATCCAGTTCCTGACTTGGGGGCCCTGCCCTTGAGGCTTCTTTTTTTACCCAGGGTGCTCTTCCTCCAGCCCCTGCCACAGCTGGCTGTTTCTCCCTCAGAGAGACTTTCCTGGACTACCCTACCCAATCCCACCCCCCCCCCGCCCCCTCAGTCACTCTATCTTGTTCTTTGGTCTTGCTAAAACTTATTTCAACCCCGTTAGGTTACTTGGTGATTACCTGTCTCCTTTATTTAGAAAGCAGCACAAAAGCAGGGAGCTTCTTTGTTCACCACTTACCCCAATACCCAAATCAATACCTGGCATCGATTGGGTATTTAATAAAAATTTACTGAGTGAACGAATTAAGGAATGCACGCATGGCTGAAACAAATGCTGTCCTTGAAGTAGTGGGTTTGGGCGACTGTGTCTACCCTTATTCTGACAGGGCCACCATTGCTCAAAACTATTTGGGGACCTCATCTTTGAGAATTGACTTTGGGATCACTTTAAAAGTTATACAGGAAAATCAGATTTCCTAGTCTGTAGTCACGCCTAATTCTTTTTTCTCCTCCACTTGATTTCTACCTTATTCATTCACTAACTTTGGCTCTGAATTATTTGTTTTCTAAAATTAAATTCACCCTCAAGAATAAAAACTTTGTCACCTTTAGTAATAGTCTGAAAAATGGACTTAAGGCTCTGAAGATAATTTGAAAAAGGAATCCAAAAACCTCTCATTTGAACATGTACATTCTGGAGCATTGAGTTGATTTAAAAGCACTGCCTTCTTTTATGATGAAACTTTACACACTTAGGCAACAGTGTTTCACCTGTGAACTGGTTTCTCATTTTTGTTATTTTTGAAATAGTTCTATTTTAGAGACTTCAATTTCTATCTAAAAAAATCCAATGGTATTTAGGTTAAAAGACAACTTAGAGTCTAAACAATTTGCTCCCTTCTCTTCTAAAAATAATCACTCCAACCCAATACTCCACTATTCCTTAAACAGCTCATGCATCCTGTTCTTTCTTCTGTTTAAAACAAACCTTTCCTTGGCCAGGCATTGCCATTCGTTACAGTGTCACCCCAATACACTAAGGTTGCAGGTTCCATCTCTAAGGGCACACACAAGAATCAACCAATGAATGTGTAAATAAGTGGAACAACAAATCACAGTGTCTGTCTGTCTGTCTGTCTCTCTGTCTCAGAATCAATAAATAAAATTTTTAAAAAGTCTTCTATGTTCCAACCCAAGCCCTAACAAAATTTTTTCTTCCTTCCAGGCCCAGCTCAAATGTTTGCCTTCCAGAATTCCCATTGATGCAAACCTCCTTCGGAATTAACTCCATCATCCTCTGATCTCCCAAACCACCTATGAATAAATTCTATGAGGGCAGAGGCCACGTCTGTCTTCTTCATGACTACATCCTCAGCACCTAGCACAGCATCTGGTACAGGGCAGGTGTTCAAAATATACTTGCTGAATGAACCGATTCAATTCTATTATCTACCACATATTAGGTATTTAGTTATTAAGTGTCTTCTTCTCCGACAAGACTGTCAATTTCCTCTACAGGAAGGACCATGATCTTATTCATCTTTAATCTTTATGAGACATGGGGAAGGCAAGGGTGAGCCTAGAAGAACAACATTTATCTTACTAAAATTCCCAAGTTTCCACTCATTTACTGTTAGATCAGCCAGAATTGCAGCACATTTCCCATTTTGTTTTTACTTCTCTTTGGGCCAAGCCAAGCTTCTAATGGTGGAAGAGGGGCACTAGATACTGAAACGTATTGCTCTCCCCCACCCCAAGCCTGGGCCTAAGTCCAGATGCAGTGTCTCTTGGGTCTAGGTGTCTCCCAACTTGAATGTGAACTCCCTTCTCTCCCTGGGTTCCTCCAGCTGCCATTGCCCTTCCCCACTCACCCCAATCCCTTCTCCCATGCCACCACCAGAATGATCACCCTAGAACTGAGTCACTGACTTGACTCAGAGAGCAGGCTGATGGCAGAAATGCCTGGGGAGTTAAAGGCAGTGCCCTCCGAAGGTGGAAGCTAATTACTTCGACAAATATGAAGCCAGGGCTCCTGGAACATCCAATGTTTCAAGAAAAACTAGAAATACAGAATTTGTTTAAAATGTTAAATTTCCCAATGTTTAAGTACTAGCAACTATTTCGATTTTTTTCATTAGCCAGGCCAATCAAAACATATACACAGGCCAAATATGGCCTGTGAGCCCCTGGTTTCCTTCTCTACTCTAGTGACTATGTCATCTCAACTAATGACACAAAGAAGCAAATTTAAAATATGACGGGTGTTAAGAATGAGCCATGAGAGCACATAACAACAAGAGCTAAGCTGACCTGCCCCGGGGATCTGGGAAAGCTCCCCTGAAAAAGAGACATTTTCATACACTGTGTCTGAAGGATTGTAGGAATTACAGCATCTAAGGAAAAGAGCCACTGGGGCAGGCAGGGGCCGGGTTAGGGAGAGGGGAGCAGTGACTGGAGTTTTAGGCAAAGGAACTAGAAAGTGTGTGGTCTGGGGGAGGCAGGAGTCTGGCTTGTTTGAGGAACTGAAGAAGTCCAGAGTTGCCAAGACAGGAACTAAGGAGAATGACATGAAGATGAGGCAGGAAAGCCAGGCAGGGCTAGCCGTGCAGGCAGGGCTCAGTCAGACATGGTAAGGGTTCTGGTCTTTATCCTAAGGGCAATGGGAAGTCACTGAAAAGGTTTAACAAGGTGTGTGTGTAGGAGAAACAGACAGGTGGACAGACATGATCAGATTTGCATTTTGAAAATATTACACTGGCTGCTGGGTGGAAAACACAGAAAAGGTATCAAAGCAGGAGTAGAAGCAAGGGGCCAGTTCAGAGGTCACAGAAATTCAGAAGTCCAGGTGAGCATTATGGCAGCTCAGATGGGACTCAGAGGTAGTGGAAATAGAGAAATATGGATGGAATTTACAATATTTATGAAGTGAATAACAATAGGATTTAGTCATGGATTGTATGTGGCAGGGACAGAGTGGTGAGGCAACGGAGAGAAGGTTGAATCCCAGATTTCCAACTATGCAATGAATTGGAGGTACTGTTCCTAGAATGAGGAACACTGAATGAGGAGCAGGTCAGAGGTAAACACAACAGGGAGAATAAGAGTTTAACTATTTTGCTATATTTACAATGCCTGCTCCTTTCCAGTCTCTATATATACAAAGACAGAAATGTTTCCTTCCTACAGCCATTCACCTTCTGGTTGGGAGGACAGACAGAAAAAAAAGTTACTATAATCCAATTATCACACAGGACTGCCAGCCTGGGGAGTCAAAAGACCCACATGAACACTAATCATCCTGAGTTCCTGTTACTGCCCCTGCAAATTCCCCTTCCAGTATTTTTGGGACAGTACTGGGGAGTTTTCCTATGAAGCTATAGGACAAAGCACTGGGGCACACCAGCCCAGCTCAGATCCTTTCCGTCCCTCCCCGCCACTACCACCAAAGGTGTCTCCTATGGGACTGCTAAGAGCGGCCCATGACTAGACTGAGGCAAGCAAGGAGAATGGCCTTGAACGTGAATGCCTCCTTAAGTTTTGCTGGTCTGGGTGCTCTCAAGACACTGTAACAGGCCTGGGTCCTGAAAAAGAAGCTTCTCCCAAGCCATGAGCTACATTAAGTCATCTGTGCCCTGAAGGAGCACTGCTAGTGGCTATAAATTGAGTTCTATTAGGTACATGTTGAGTTTGAAGGGCCTCTGAGACACCCAAATGGGGATGACCAGGGATACACTTGGTTATCTGGATTTGGAACTGGGAAGTCTGAGCTAGAGACCTAAATTCCAGAGCCCTTCCCTGGCTGGTGTGGCTCAGTAGATTGAGCACCTGCCTGCAAACCAAAAGGTCACCAGTTCGATTCCCTGTCAGGGTGCATGCCTGGTTGCAAGCCAGGTCCCCAACGGTGGGGAGGGGGAGTGAGCAAGAGGCAACCAATTGATGTTTCTCTCACATATCAATGTTTCTCTCCTTTTTCTCCCTCCCTTCTCCTCTCTCTGAAAGTAAATAAAATCTTAAAAATCAATCAATAAATAAATAAATTCCAGACCCCTGAACTGGAGGAGGGAGTATAGGCACAGGATCAAGCTTTGCTGAACTCCCAACATTTAAATGTGCCCCCCATCCTGCACACCACCTGGCAACTTCTCAAAGATCCAACTTCCCTAATTTATGTCAGCAATTGGTTAGTCACTTCTCCCTGTGCATTCTCACAACAGTTTGTACAGTGCTCTATTATAACACTTTTCACACTGCTACACAGTAACTCTCAGTTTACATATTTGTCTCCTTCCCTAAAACAGTAAGCCCCTTGAGGGCATGGACTCTCTTACTGCATGTTGAATCTCATGCCATTTCAGCTATCACATTGTTGAAGACTAAACGGATGGGAAAATAGTGCCCAGAATTGAGGAGGTGGGAGAAGAGGATGCTGCCCACCCTGCTGCTTGGCACAGCCTTTATGCCAATTCTAGGAATTATCCTATTAATATAGTGATATTATGCACAAAGATGTTCTGTATGATGATGCCCATTGCAGTATGGTTTGCAATACTGAAAAGCTAAAATCAATCTATATTTCCATCGGAAGTCAGGAGGTTAAGAATGTGTGGCTGGGGAATTCATGTAGAGGTCAGAATGGAAGTAGCTGATGGCCAACTCACTTGCTACTACAGTTGATGGCCTGATTGAGCTGCACAAGCTGGAAGCTATAGAGGACATCACATACCAGCTCTCATGCTTTTGGAACATCACCTGCCTGCTGGCCGAGCAGCCGGTGCTCTTCCAGGTACCCCAGTGAGGCCTGCCCTGCCTGCACCGCCTCAGGCCGTGTAGACCACCGCCTGAGGATTCTTAACATCACCTTCCTTCTGCTCCTGCACCTGAATCGTCGCAAAATTTCATGATTGGCTTAAAGTGAAGGAAGTAAAAGTAAAATCACTTTAGATCACTTTTTTAAAAAAGTGAACTGGCTAAAAGAGTTCAGTGTAATACTATGTGACCATGAAAAAAAAATGAAGTAGGTTTATACTTGTACATACTGACAAGGAAAGGTGACCAGAATATTTCATTTAAAAATAAGTCAAAAACTGTATAGAATGCTGCAGTTTGTGTTTAAAACAAAAAAGGATAGACTTGCACATAGATGTGTTAAAAATGTCTGGAAGCCTACACAAGCAACCACTAAATAGTATCTTTAAAGAATGGCAGGGAAGTGAATGGGCAAGGTTTGGGGGGAAATTTTACCTTTCACTTTATGCCTTTATTATCGTTGGATTTTTCTTAGAGCTAAAAGTATATATTTTTGTAATTAAAAAAATCTAAGAAAAACACTTTAAAATGTTGAATCTCGGTCTCCCTGTGTCCTTCTCCAGCCTTCACATATTTGGCACCAAGTAGGTGTTTAAGATTGGGCAGATGAACTACACTCTTGCAAGAGAAACTCTCCTGCCCAGCCCGGAGCCCTTCTCCTGGGAACGGGCTTCGAAGCAGGAGAGGCAGATCCGTGGTGATCGCACAAGTCAGGCAAACTTCCATCCTTTCCAGCCTACACGTTAGGGACTCACTTGAAAGTGAAAGTCTAAAATAAGGTACTCAATAGCTGTATAGTAATAATAACAATGGCCTCTATCACTTACCAAGCACCTACTAATTGCCTGCACCAGAGCTGAGTGCTTCACAGACACTTCCTCTTTTAATCCTATCAGCCCTGAGGTAGCTATTGTTATGAGCCCTGTTTTATCTAGGAGGAGGAAGCAGAGGCTGAGCAAGCCAGCTTCGGCCCTAACTCCTGCACCCTTTACAATAGTAACTGGGTTATGGAAGGAAATAGGGTACAAGAAACTTGGTCTTTATGGAAACTCCCTGCTCCAAAACAAAGCCTAGCCAGCATCAGTGAAAGCAAGAGAGATTAGAGAGCAAGGTCTTTCACATTCACAGACCACATGAGCACCCAAAACTTTTATTCAGCTCTGAATGGCGTAACAATGATGATCACTTCTGCTTACGAGCCTCACTGTAGGAGGTTTACACTGGTATTTGTTAATATACACAACAATAGTGCAACGAAGGTATTATTACCTCCACTTTATGGAGGAGAAAACTGAGGCTCAGACAGGTTGTGGTTTTCCCAATGACACACAGCACAGACAAGGCATCGCTGGACTGGAATTTGTCCGCCTCATTCCAAAGTCAGTGTTTTCACAAGGCCATACCTTGACACCTTCAAGAAAGCCTGAAGCAGCATTCTGTGGTCAACACAAAGTGAACTCCAGACCTCTAGGTTTTCAGGACAGGAATTATTTACTCTTCCTTACCTCCACGGAAGGGTTCCCCACCCCCACCCCCTGCAACCTCCCTCCCCAGTGCAAGGCTGCTGCACCTGTAGCAGGTACGACCTCTGCTGCTGCACAACCACCGCTCCGGGGGTTGCCAAACGTTCGTGTGTCTCAGCAGAAAGAGGGCTCAAACCTCCCCTCAACCCAACAACCTTCAGTGAAAGTAATAAAATTTGGCAGCCATCCTGTAAGACTGTTGATTCTAGTCCAGAAATCTGCTGATACCACTGCCCATCTCCTCCTCAGACACTTCTTTATCAAAGTTTTATTAGGCCCAGCTCACGGTACTTCCATCTAGGCATCTCATTACAGAGCAAGGACACTTCAGCCATTTGTCATACCACCACCCAGGCAAAATTTTCAAGGCCAGCAACAGAGATGAATTGGAAGAGAGCTACAAATCTCCTTGCCCCCTTTCCCCTCCTGCATTTGCTGTCCCAACCCACCTATTACTTCACAGCTGCAACCAGATTATTCCCATTCTTAGGCGCATCTCTGACAGTCTTACCTCTGCTCATTTATTCACACTTTCCTTTGCCTGGAACTCATTCTCCTGTCTGAAATCTATCTTGTACTTTGAACTCCAATCTCACCTAATATTCGCTTATCTTTTGGCACTTGTCACATTACATTTTTTCATTACAATTATTTAAAACATTTTTATTCTCCTACTTCACTATAACCTACTTTTGTGACCTCAAAGTACCGAATTATACAGACACTGGATAGATATCT
>PVKM010009428.1:0-36893 GCA_004027735.1 Carollia perspicillata
AAAAAATATGCTCAATCTTAAATAAAGAACATTCTTCCATTCTTTAGACTAATGTTGAGAGTTTAAAGTAGCTTCACAGACCTAATCTTCTGTCAGTTTGAACAGAGTCTGACTAACCCACCTGACACTGATTCATTTAAGTCCTCTTCTTATGAGCAATAGAGGGAAAGCTGTCACCAAGTTCCTATCAGAGATGAAATGCAGCTGTCAAGACTTATTTTTATGCTCTTGGTGTAGAGAGGGGATTATTCTTAGTGTGCCAAATAGAATTTCATTATCCTTGACTTACAAGCACAGAGTGGTGTTTAATAAAAGTGGAGTAGATTCTTATGGTTTACAAAGTGGCAACGCACAGCATTCTCAAATTGGGAGCATTTGTAACTTCAGTATTTACCGAATTTGCTATATTTCTCTGTAGATAGTACCATGTAATTTTTTGGTAACCAATGTTAAAATAATGCTCTCAGAAAAGAACAATGTGTTCTTAATCTCATGAGGTAAAGACAGAATTCTTAAGCCCACCTTACAACATGTTGATCACCTACTTAAGGTCGTTTTAATGAGTTAATTACATGTGTGGTGGTGAGGCCTCATATTTTTAAGGATCAAAAATACATGGTGTTTCATTTAATAATTTGGTTTTTAAAATTGCTTACCTTACATCAGGTGCCACAGGTTCTGTGATTGTTCTTTCTGCACTACCCTGTGTGGTCAACATCAGAGCGACATGGTTTTCTGGAAAACTGTGGAGAGAAAGAAGAGGTGAAGAACATTGGTGTCGGGGATAACTAGTCAGTTGTGTGTTCATTTGCTCAAGAAATAGCTATTTGTGGAGTATCCCAAAGCTAACATGAGTGAAATTTAAATAAATACACGGGTCCGTGATAACCAGAATACGGATGCTCCTCCTACAGTTGTGTAGGGCACAGTTCGTCCAATGCTGAAAGTAATCAAGAGCAATCATGTCCTTTCCCTCATGGATAGAGACATAAAAATGAAGATATATAAAGAGATAGTCTAATATTTTGGGGGAAAAAAAAGCACCTGAAAATGAAGAGCAATTTAGAAAAAACAAAATTGCCAGGGGATATGGACAGTGTTCTCTCAAAGACCCTAAGAAACTGTATGTGAAAAGTGTGTGAAAAGTGTGTGAAAAGTGTGTACGAGGGTGTGGTGCATAAAAGATGCAGCTGTGTGTGAGGAACTGAAAGAAAACTAGGTCAGCTAGAGGACAGGAAGCGGGAGAGAGAATAGAGTAATTGGAAACAGCTATGTGTCTAACAATGAGGAACAGTTTTATAAATTACAGCCCATCTATATGGCAGAACACCTTGTAGCGACTGGTGAACATGTTTCTGAAGACCAGTTTATGGTGTGTAAAATTATTCGTCATAATTAAAAAGCAGGATATAAAACTACCATGTGTGTATATGTTAACCAATTTCCCAGTTTCATTGTGCCTTAAATAAAAATAGGCTATATAAAGGTATTTAAAGCCACCATTTCTAGTGGTGAGATTATGAGTAGCTTAAATTTTATTTTAGTTTTTGTATTTTTTAATTCTTGAGATATTCTAACATGTATCCAAGGGACATAAAATATTTTTGACGCTGCATCCTTTTTCATAGCAAACAAGTGGAATAAAACTAATTATTACTCAATAAGAGAATGGATTAATAGATTGCGATTTGGTGGTGCAATAGAACACTGCATCAGTTAAAATGTTAACCAACATTAGAACATTATTCAGCATACATAAATGTCAAAGAATAATATGGAAGCAAACAAAAGTTGCAAAAATGTAGCTGTGACATGATGCTGTTTGTATAAATTTAAAAACCAGTTTTCTATATTATTTATAGTTTCTATATGCATATTAAAAATATATGCTAATGATACTTCCCAGTTCAAGAAAAGTACAAAATGATTACCCCAGAAGAGGCAGGAAAGAGAAATGGTTAAGGGAGTAGCTTCAGCTACATTTATAATTTTTTACATTTAAAATAGATTAATATGAAGCAAATATGACATAAAATGTAGCTCTATTTAATTTTGCCCCCCTTATTCTGTTCTGTATGTTAAAATATTAACAAAAATTACACTGAAAACCTTATATTAAAAATGTTAAAACTTATAACTACATATGGATATCATTACATACTTAAGGAATAACAAAGGAAGACATAATGGACTGTTTTAGGTCAACTTAATTTAAAATTTTACTGTGAAAAAAATATGCCCATTAAAGAGAACATAAAACACAAATACAAGGTTTAACAACTAGTTATTAAGTAAATGCTTCCATAATCACCACTCATGAGTGGTCAAGAAGTAGAATATTAACTAAGCCAGAAAAGAAATACAAATAGGTGGTTACAGAATAGCCATGGGGATGTAAAGGGAAGTATAGGAAATGTAGCAGCCAATGAACTTAGATGCATAACGCATGGACGTGAACAAAGGGCAATCAGGACTTAGATAACCTGCTGGCAGGAGTGCAAACCAGTGGTGCCAGCTGGAGGACAGTTTAGTGTAACAGCAGAGTTAAAGATGCCCGTTCTCTATCACCCTTTCATTTCACACCTATGCATTTGCCTTAGAGAAACTTGCACATGCTTCGTCTAGGATGTTAATATACTGTGGAAATGTACTGAGCAGCATTCTTCATATAATCAAATATGGATTCAACCCAAATTTCCGTTAACAGGTGAATAAACACCATGGGACAATAAAAATGAGGTAACACTAGAAAGCAACATCATGGATAATCTTACAAACACAATATTGAGCTACAGCAGCAGCAAACAAGGAGTACATATAGTATAATTTAATTAATAAAATGTTCAAAAATATAACGACTAAGCTCATTTTAGTTTTACCTTAATGTTCTTTTTCTGTCTTTGTGTCTTTTTTTAATTATATTTTATTGATTATCCTATTACAGTTGTCCCAATTTTTCCCCCTTTCCCCTCCCCGCCCAGCACCCCCCACTCCCTCAGGCAAAGGAACATTAATAAGAAGTTTCTTGTAATGAGAAGTTCTTACTTATCACTTGGTCAGATTTATTAAACTTTTTTAACCATTCAGAACTTTTGTGTCTTGTCTAACAATCTTTTATAATATTTACAATCTCAATAATCTTAACAGTCAATAATATCTTTTACTGATATTATTAAGAAACTCTATGGTATTATTTTCTAAATACTTAGTAGTTTTGACCGAAGTTTGGTTCTACTTTTGATCCATCTGGAATTGATCCATTTAGAATTATTTTTTTTCCCTATTCTTTATTTACCTAAGAGTTTGATGAACCAAAAAGCACACTGGTATTTCTAAGAAATAATCTTTGAAGAAATGCTGAAGGTAGTCATCTTAGCAATGGGGATTTAACATGGGGTAAACCAGAAATCTGGGTTTTGCAGTGAAGTATAAATTCAAGTACATATTATTTGGTATTATATTAATATACATCGTTCAGAGAGAAATAAATAAGCAAATCAAAGACAATTTAGAAATGGATAAATAAAGTCTGATTGAGTTTATTGGAGATTTAGGCATATTTTAATGGTTAACTAGCATTTAACCAAAATTTAGGGCTGCAAATAAAAGCATCTCAACAAAGCATAGGTAGATAAGGATATAAAGGAGCTGGGAAAGGAAAAAGTATTCATACAGTTTATTTAAATTTTGTATTTTCCTCGATGATAAATATGAACAGAAATATGGTTGCTTATAAAAGGTGGATAAATTAAAAATATTTATAGTTACCTTTGAAAGTGTGTGTGTATGGTATAAGCTAGACATGAACCTGAAATTTATATGACTGTTTAGTGTCTGGAATTTAGCTCCAGTAAACTTCTAAATATTATAAAAATTTGATTCAGAAATTTATTCCACTTTTCTCTCCTGAATCTTTTTATTTTTATTTTATGTATTCTTTTATCCTCCCCCGAGGACATTGTTTTTCATTGCTTATAGAGAGGAAGAGTGAGAGGAAGGAAAGGAGAGAAACATCACCGTGGGAGACATCGGTTGGTTGCCTCTTGGAGGTGCCCAGACCGGAGATGGTACATGCCTGGGCATCAAAGCTGCGGCCAATCTGTTAGCGGGTGACGCTCCAACCAACGGAGCCACACCGGCCAGGGCCTCTCCTGCATCTTTATCATCTCTCCCTCAGCTCACATTGTAACAAATCATTTGTTTGAAGGATCGATATAAATTACACCGTAAACATTCTTACCCTTCAATATCACTCTGAAAATATAGATTCTGTGTAAACATTTAGATTTTCAATGATGTTTAAAAAATTAGCATTCTGATTATTTGCAAAACAAACAAAGGATAATAAGTGAACTACCAGCAATTCCACTGGAGCAGAATATTTTATTTCCTGTAGTTAACAGGCAAGAAGAAATCATCAGTGTGGATTATTGTAAAGTAAAGTGATATATCTAAAATTTACTTGATTGTAATATAAAACTGGTGAGCATAGATAAAGAATGGTAGCAAGTTAATGTTTTTGAGTTGGGTGATGAGCATGGGGACTTTTGTTGTACTATTTTTTGGAAAATTTCCATAATAAAAAGTTAAAAAAATAAAGCAGTATTTAATGAAGTTATATGGTAAGGGCTAAAAAATAAAGGCTAAGTTAATATGCAGCTGTTTCTGGGTGAGAAAACACTCTGTAAATAAACATACATATTCATCTCTCTATCTGCCTTTACTCATTTATTTTCTCATTCAAACTCCAGTGATATTGTACAGATCACTGGACAATACAAGTGTTTACAGCAAGGTTTCAAAAACACAGAATTGTGGAACTCGAAGCAAACTTGAGGCTCATTTACCCTAACCTACTTTCTATAAACGATTACCATGAGTCCTCAAGAGATTAGGCAATTTAGCTGAGGTCACACAATATTTTCTGTGACCGAGAAACAAGATTGTAGAGTTTTTTTCATGTTGTATGTGATGGGCCATATAGACAGACTTACTATACCAAAAATATTTGTTAGGTTACATCTACTGCAATTGTGATTACTGTCATGTGAGTGGCAATGGAATTGTGCTTTCCTATATTCTCTTATAAAAATTTATTTTCAAGCCACAGTGGACTGTATCCATTGAGTTTTTCAGTAACATCTAATTCTGCTACATTCAGGTTCATTCTCAAGTGCTGGGAGGAAAGTTTTCACAGATATGGAAGCGGTCAGAAAGCATGCATTATAACCTAAGTAACTTTGGCAGATTCGCCTCGGGGATTTTGCCAGAACAGGGAGTACTGAGGGGTAAAACGTATTTTGATGTGGAAATATCATAAGGCTGTCAGTTTTTTGTAGGGCAATTTTCTCTATCAAGACAAATTACAGTTTTGCCTTTTTCAGGTTTCAAAATGAAGATTTTAGGGCAGCTGGTAACTTGTGAGTAGAAAAGCAATAAACTTGCTCTGTCTTAGGTAGAACTGTCTGAAAAATAGTAAACATTTTTTGCCGTGCATGTCACAAGAAAATGTGTGTGATTTAGAACTAAGGGAAGCTGGGTAGCTTAATGGCTCTCCGAGGCCCTGACTTCTACCTGTTACCACCTGTGCGATCTGGGACAAGATGCTAGAGCTCTCTGCTTGTTTCCTTATCAGGAAAGTGAAGCTAATAACAGAACTGACTTCAGAGAGTTTGGGTGAGAATTCAATGACATATCATGTAGAGTTCTTAGGCCATAACTTAGGCCAGTTCTTTACAGTAGCTGTAAACCGTAAGTGTTTTATGCTAGGTAGTATTAGTATTATTTGATTCAGCTGTATAACATCTTATGTTAGAAAATTGATTAGCTGATCACTATTAGCTAAGAGGACTAGAAAACTAATTTTCTTTTTCAGCTTTATTGAGATATACTTGACAAATAATTGCAAAATGAACATCGTCATGATTTGATATATGCATACATTGAGAAAGGAATCCTCAGGTCTAGTTAATTAATACATCTATTACCTCACATTAATTTTTTTGTTGAAAACATTTAAGTTCTAATCTATCAGCACATTTCAATTGTTCAATACAGTGTTATTAGCTGTAGTCGCCATGTTATACATTAGATCCTCAGACCTTACTTTTCTATTTATCTTATAGCTGAATGTTTGTACCCCTTACTGGTCTCCTATTTCCTCCACCCCTGACCCCTGGTAACCATCAACCTACTCTCTGTTTCTATGAGTTTAACATTTCCCTCTGAGATTTTCATATAAGTGATGCCATGCAGTGGTTGTCTCTTTATGTTTTTTTTTTTTCTTTTTTGCATCGTATCCTCAAGTTCCAACTATGTTGTTGCAAGTGGTAGGATTTTCTTTTTTCTCACTGCTGAATAATATTCCCTGGTATATATGTACCACAACTTTTTTATTCATTTATCAGTTGATGGATATTAAGGTTGTTTTGTACCTTGGCTATTATAAATAATGCTCCAATAAACATGGGAATACAGGTATCTGTTTGATATCCTATGTTTATTTCCTTTGTATATATACCTCAAAGTGGGAAACTACGATATGATCATAAGTTTTTAAAGGAATTGCCATGCTGTTTCCCATAGTGGTTGCACCAATTTAAATTCCCACCAACAGTGCACAAAGTTCCCTTTTCTCCACGTTCTTGCCAACACTTGTTATTTCTTGTCGTTTTCGATGTCAGCTATTCTATCATGTGTGAGGTGATATCTGAACTTGGTTTTCATTTGGATTTCCCTGATAATTAGTGTTGTAGAGCACCTTTTCATGTACCTGCTGGACATTTTTAGGTCTTATTAGGAAAAGCATATATTCCGTCCCTCTGCCTATTTTTGATTGTATCTTATATTTTTTTGGTATTGAGTTGTGTGAGTTCTTTAAATATTTTTATTAACCCCTTCTCAGATACATAATTTGCAAACATTTTCTCTCATTCCATAGATTGCCCTTTCATTTTGTGGGTGGTCTCATTTGACGTGTGCAGCATTTTAGTTGGATGTAGTCCCACTTATTTATTTTGCTTTTGTTGCCTTTGCTTTCAGTGTCAATCCAGAAAATCATTGCCAAGACTGGTGTGAAGGGGCCTATGTTTTCTTCTTGGAATTTTATGGTTTCAGGTCTTACATTCAAGTATTTGGTCCATTTTTATCTTGTTTTGTGAATGGTATAGGTAGGAGTCCAGTTGTATTCTTTTTCATGTGGCTAGCCAGTTTTTCTAATGCCATTTATTGAAGAGACTTTCCCATTGTATGTTCTTAGCTCCTTTGTGATGAATTAATTGACCTTACAGGCATGGGTTTATTTCTGGCCTCTGTTTTGTTCTTTTGTCCTTTTTCTCTTTTTATGCCAGTACCATTCTGCTTTGATCGTGATTATAGTTTCAAGTTAGGAAGAGTGACGCAACCAGCATTGTACTATTTTCTCGAGATTGTTTTGGCTATTCAGTGTACTTTGTGATTTCATATGAATTTTAGGATTGTTTGTTTTCTTAGAACTGTGAAAGGGTTGCATTAAATTTATAGATTGCTTTGGGTAGTATGGATATTTTAACAATATTGATACCTTCAATCCATGCAAATGAAATACCTTTTCACTTATTTGTATTTTCTTAATTTCTTTCATCAGTATTTTATAGTTTTCAGTGTACAGCACTTTCAACTCCTTGGTTAAATTTATCCTGAGGTATTTTATTTCTATTGATGAAATTATAAATGGGACCTGTGTTTTAATTTCTCTTTTTAGTAGCTTTTTGTCAGTGAATAGAAGTCCAACTGATTTTTCTATATTGATTTTGTATCCTAAAACTCTATTGAATTTGTTATTACTTCTAACAGTGTTTTGGTGGAGTCTTTAGGATTATTATACATATTTTTCATCTACAAGGAGAAAAGTTTTTCTAAATTAGATGCATTTTATTTCTTTTTTTTGTCTAATTGCTCTGGCTAGGATTTCTGATATTCTGTCAAATAAAAGTGGAGGGAGTGGCACTCTTGTCTTGTTCCTGATCTCTAGCAAATCTTTCAGTTTTTCACATTATATACAATGCTATCAGGGTTTGTCATATATGACCTATATTACATTTAGGTATGTTTTCTCTATATCTGCTTTGCTGGGAGTTTTATCATAAACAGACTTGAATTTTGTCAAATGCTTTTTCTGCATCTTTTGAGATTATCATATAATATTTATCCTTCCTTTTATCATGTGGCATATCACATTGATTAATTTGTGAATGTTGAACCATCTCTGCATCCCTGAAATAAATTCCATTTGACCATAGTATATGATCATTAAATTCAGTTTACTAGTTATTTGTTGTAGAATTTTGCATCTATGCTCATCAGGAATATTGGTCTGTAATTTTATATTCTTGTAGTATCCTTCTCTAGTTTTGATATTAGGGCACAATTGGCCTTGCAACATAAGTTAGAAAGTGTTCTTTTCCTTACTTTAGAGAAGAGTTTGAGATGAATTGTTATTAATTAAAAACATTGGTAGATTTCTCCAGAGAAATCATCTGTTCTTAAATTTTTATTTGTTGGTAGGCCTTTGATTACTGATTCAATTTCCTTATTGTATTTGGTCTGTTCCTTTTTTCTGTTTCTTCATAATTCAAACTTGATAGGTTGTATGTTCCATTATCCATTTATTTGAGTTGTTAAGTTTGTTGGCCTATAATTGTTCATAGTAGTCTCTTATAATCCTTTATACTTCTGCATTATCAGTTGTAATGGCTTTTTGTTTATTTCTAAATATATTTAGTTGAGTCTTCTCTCTTTGTTTCTGGTAAATCTCTATCTATCTATTTATCTATTTGGTTATTTTGTATATCTTTTTCAGAGACTAGCTCTCATCATTTCATTGTTTTTTCCTATTATCTTTTTAGTTGCTTTTTCACTTATTTGTACTCTGGTATTTGTTATTTCCTTCCTTCTGTTAACTTTGTGCTTAATTTCTTCATTTTCTAGTTTCTTGGGTTATGTTAGGCTATTTATTTGAGATTTATTGTTTCCTAATGTAGTTTGTTACCAGTATAAACTGCTCTCTTAAGACTGCTTTTGTTGAATCCCATAGATTTTTTGGACACAGGATTTTATTTTATTTT
Source organism: Carollia perspicillata (assembly GCA_004027735.1). Classification (NCBI taxonomy): domain Eukaryota; kingdom Metazoa; phylum Chordata; class Mammalia; order Chiroptera; family Phyllostomidae; genus Carollia; species Carollia perspicillata. The sequence continues at coordinate 9,105 of PVKM010009428.1, forward strand.
TTTAAATTATTATACTACCTTATTGACATCATTGGAGTGACACTGAGTAATAAAATCATATAGGTTTCAGGTATATAATTCTATAATATATCATCTGTATATTGTATTGTGTATACACCAACCCAGTCAAGTCTTCTTCCGTCACCACTTCTCCCCCAAAACTCTCATCTACCTCCCCCCAACCCATTTCCCTCTGGTAATCACCATTTTGTTGTCTATACTATGAATTCTTTTTTTTAACTTAATCCCCTCATTATGTTTTTCCCAGCCTTGCAACATCATGCCTCTGAGAGCTGTTAGTCTGTTCTCTATCTATGATATTTTTTTCTATTTTGTTTGTTAATTTATTTTGTTCTTTAGATTCCACATATGAGCAAAATAATATGGTACTTGTTTTTTTCTCTTACTAGCTTATTTCACTTAGCATAATGCTCTCAAGAGGTAAGATTTCCTCCTTTTTCATGGCTGAGTAGTATTCCATTGTGCAAATTCTACCATAGCTTTTTTATCTACTCATCTACTGATGGACACTTGGGCTGCTTCCAAATCTTGGTCACTGCAAGTAACACTGCAATGCATACACTTTTTTGAATTAGCATTTCCAGTTTCTTTGGATATGTTCCAGAAGTGGAATCACTGGGTCATAAGGCAGTTCCATTTTTAATTTTTGAAGTAACTCCATACTGCTTTCCACAGTGGCTGCAAGAAACTGCATTCATACCAACAGTGCATGAGGGTTCCTTTTTCTCCACCTCCTCACCAACAAATGTTTGTTGATTTATTGATGATAGTCATTCTGACAGGCATGAGGTGATATTTCATTGCAGTTTTAACTAGCATTTCTCTGGTGATTAGTGATGTTAAGCATATTTTCATATGTCTATTGGCCATCTTCATGTCCTTTTTGGAGAAGTGTCTATTTAGGTCTTTCACCCATTTTTAATTGGATTTTTTTTTGATGTTGAGTTTTATAAGTTTTTTATAAATTTTGGATATTAACCCCTTATCAGATGTATCATTGGTGAATATGTTCTGTTTATTCAGTGGGTTGTCTTTTCATTTTGTTTGTGATTTCCTTAGCTGTTTAGGAACAATTGTTCCTAAAAATTGGAACAATTGTTTAGTTTGAGGTAGTCCCATTTTGTTTATTTCTTTTATTTCCTTTGCCTGAGATAATATATCAGAAAAAAAAAAATTGCTATGAGAAATGCCTGAGATTTCACTGCCTATGTTTTCTTCCAGGATTATAATAGCCTCAAGTCTAACATTTAACACTTTAATTGATTTTCCATTTATTTTAGTGTATAGTGTAAGAATGTGGTGTAATTTTATTTTTTGCATGTATCTATACAATTTTCCAACACCATTTATTGAATAGACCGTGTTTACCCCATTGCATATTTTTACCTTCTTTGACAAATACTAATTGACTATAAAGCCATGGGTTTGTTCCTGGGCTCTCTAGTCGGTTCCATTGATATTATGTCTGATTTTATGACAGTGCCATGCTCTTTTGATTTTTATGGCCTTGTAGTATAGTTTGATATCAGGTAGCATGATTCCCATAATTTTGTTCTTTTTTCTTAAGATTGCTGTGATTATTTGGGGTATTTTTGGTTTCATATATATTTTTGGAATATTTTTTTTCTAATTCTGTGAAATAAACCATTTGTATCTTAATAAGAATTGTATTCAATCTATAGATTACTTTGGGTACTATAGACATTTTAATGAATGGTAATTCTTCCTATCCATGCATATGGTATATGTTTCCACTTATTCATATTATTCTTCAGTTTTTTTCTTCAGTGTGTCAGAATATTTTCAGTATAGGTTTTACACATCTTTGATTAAATTTATTCCTAATTACTTTATTTGTTATAATGGTAAATGGGATTGGTTTCTTGGTTTCTCTTTCTGATAGTTCATTACTTGTGCATAAAAATGCAAGTGATTTCTGCATATTTATTTTGTATTCTGCTAATTTGCCAAATTTATTTATTAGATCTATTTTTGTTGGGGTCTTTAGAGTTTTCTATATACAATATCATGTTATCTGCAAATAATAACAGTTTTATCTTCTTGTTTCCAATTTGGATACCTTTTATTTCTTCTCGTTTGGCTGCAGTGGCTAGGATTTCCAATGTTATGTTGAATAAAAGAGGCGAAAAGTGGGCAGCCTGTCTTTTTCTTGATCTTAAGGGAAACATTTTTAGTATTTGTATATTAAGTATCATGTTGGTTATCGTGGTGGGTATCTCATTGTATTGAAGCATATTCCCTTATTCCCAATTCGTTGATAGCTTAATCATAAAATGAATGTTAGGTTCTATAAAATGCTTTTTTCTGCATCTATTGATATGATCATATAGATTTTATCTTGCATTTTGTTTATGTGATATATCATGTTTATTGATTTGCAGATATTGTACCAACCTTGCATCCCTGAAGTAAATCCAACTTGATCATGATGTATGATCTTTGTAATGTATTGGCTTATCCAGATTGCTAGTATTTTGTTAAGAATTTTTGAATCTATGTTCATCAATGCTATTGTCTTATAATTTTCATTGTTTGTAAAGTCTTTACCTGATTTTGGAATTAGAATAATGGTAGCTTTGTTAAATGAGTTTGGGAGTTTTCCTTTTTCTTGAATTTTTAAAAAATAGCTTGAAAAGGATAGTTGTTATTTCTTTCATTTTTTGCTAAAATTCACCTTTGAAACCATCCTTTCCAGGACCTTATTTGTTGGGAATTTTTTGAATATTGCTTCAATTTCCCAAGCTGTACTTTATCTATTCAGATTCTCTGATTCTTCCTGATTTAGTTTTGGAAGATTGTATTTCTAGGAAGTTATGCATTTCTTCCAGATGGTCCAATTTGTTGACATAAAGTTATTTGTAATATTTTCTTACAATTCTATTTTTTTTTTTTTTTGTTCTCAGTTGTTTCTTTGCCTCTTTCATTTCTTATTTATTTATTTGGGCCCTCTTTTTACTTGATGAGTTTGTTTAAAACTTTGTTCATCTTGTTTATCTTTCCAAAGAGCTAGCTCTTGTTTTAATTGATCATTTGTATTTTTTAGTCTCCATTTTGTTTACTTCTGCTCTGATCTTTATTATTTCCTTCCTCCTACTCACTCTTGGCTTTGTCTGTAGTTCTTTTTTCATGTTCCTTACAGTGTAAGGTTAGATTGTTTATCTGAGATGTTCCTAATTTCTTGAGATAGGCCTGTAATGCTATGAATTTCCCTCTTAGGACTGCTTTTGCTCTGTCTCATAGATTTTAGGTTTTTGTGTTCTCATTTTCATTTGTTTCTAAGTATCTTTTGATTTTTTCCTTGATCTCTTTGTTAACTCATCTGTTGTTTAGTAACATGCTACTTAGCCTTCATGTTTTTGTGTATTTTTTAGCTTTTTTTCTTGTGACTGATTTCTAGTTTCATACTATAATAGTCAGAGAATAAGCTTGATATGAGTTTAATTTTGATAAATTAACTGAGACTTGTGTGTTTTAACAGGTGGACTATACTGGGAAATGTTCTATGTGCACTTTAAAATTCTTTCTTTCTACTGCTTTGGTATAAAGTGCTCTGAAGATGTCAATTAAATCCTTCTGATCTACTGTATCATTTAAATTCCCATTTCCTTGTTGATTTTCTGTCTGGAAGATCTATTTGTTAATGTCAAGTGGTGTTAAAATCTCCTACTATGACTTAATTATTGTCAACTTCTCTCTCCCTTTATGCCCATCAAAATGTGTTTTACGTATATAGGCACCCCTATATCTACTTTCACTTGTCTCAAGAGATTTCAAAAAATATCCCCCTTGGTTAATAAGTCATAGTATGTTGTTTAATGATTTCATATTTGTGAATACTCTAGTTTCTTTTTGTGAGTGATTTCTAGTTATGTACCATTGCGATTGGAAAAGATGCTTGATATAATTTCAGTCCTCTTAAATGTATTAAGAAGACTTTTTTTATCACCTAACATATGATCCATCTTGGAGAAGAATGCATATTCTACTGCTCAGAAGACATACAAACATGACTGGCAAACCTGTATCCATCCTCAACTGTGAGTTGACGATGGAAGTCATATTCTAAATGGTGGAGCAGAAAAATATCAGTTCCTGGCTCCCTAATGATGGAGAAGTGGCCACTCCAGCCCTAGACATTGTAGATAGAATATTCTGTAAATGCTTGTTAATTACATCTTACTGAATATGTTATTTGAGGCCAATGTTTTCTTATTGATTTTCTGTCTGGACTATCTATCCACTGTTTTAAGTGTGGTATTGAAGTCTCCTACATTTTGTATTTATGTTTGTTTCTCCCTTCAGTTCTGTTAATATTTGTTTTATATATTTAGGTTCTCCTGTGTTGGGTGAATAAATGTTTACAAATATCATGTTTTCTGGATTGTCCCTGTTATAATCTTATAATGACCTTCTTTTTCTCTTATTATAGTCTTTGGGTTAAAGTCCATTTTTGTGTATTATATCTTCACCCTTTTTCATTTTGTTTACTTTTTGCTCCTCTGATTGATTAAATTCCATGGCCCTGTATTAGAGTTTACTAATCCTTTCTTTTGCTTGATCTAGTCTGATCTGAATCCCTCAATTTAACTTTTTAGTTCAGTTATTTTATTCTTTAGCTCTATTTTTTGTTTGGTATTCTCTTATATTTTCTATATTTTTTGCTGAAATTTCCGCACTTTTCATGAATTGTTCTCCTGACTTCAGTGAGAATTTTTATGACAATTATTTTGAACTCTTATTAGGTAAATTACTTTTTTCTGTTTCATGAAGATTTGTTTCTGGAGGTTTTCCTTGTTTTTATTTGTTTGTTTGTAATGTATTTCTCTATTTCTTAATTTTCTTTGACTCTCTGTATTGGTTCTGTGCATTGGAATCACAGCACCTCTCCAAGTCTTGACAGAGTGGTCTTGTGTAGGAGACAAACCTTATTAATTAGTCTGGCCCACACTCTTGGTTGTCTCTCAAATGTCAGTGATTGTCAAGCTGTCTTTGGTTTTAGGGGCTCTCAGTAATTGGGAGTGTGCCAACACCTGTCAGTATCCCAAAGGGGAGGATTTCAATCAGCACCTAAATGCAGGCTGATTGAAAGCTGGACCCTCAGGCAGCAGCAAGGAAAGTGTAGGTGGTGCCCTCCCTGTGAGAAACTGAAATATGGGCTTTTTGCCTATTCCCTCTGCACCGGGTGCAGATGTGTAACAAAGAAGGGTGCACCTGCATCACTCAATAACTGCTTTTTCTTTTGTTACATGTTTTTGGAACTTGTGATACCCCTTTGGCTATCAGAGACAAGTGATCCAGGGGCTCATATCTTGGGCAGCAGCCACAAAAGCTTGAGTGCCAGACATGTATTTAAGATTCCGTGGACCCTGAGAAGAAATTTATTTGCGGAAGTGGACTCCACATGGTCAACTGACGGCCCAAATTTTGTAAACAACAAGATCCTTGCAGCGATTTGCCAACAAGGGCTTCTCTCATACTCTGCATACCAGAAAGAACCACAGACCAAACTCTGAACTTCCCACACCATGCCTTACTTATTTAAGCAGTCTGAGTCAACCACTGCAGGGACACCCTGGTTTTGTCTTTCTATCAGCAGACTGAGACCTGTCCCATCACATCAGAACCGCACTGTTTGGGTATTTCATTTTTATAAAGCAGACATCTTTGAGAACTTGGGCAGAATTTAGGGGAACACAAATTTAGGTTGCTACTTGAATCTGTGTCTCCTGGGCTGCAGCTCCTTTGCTCACATAAATACTTTCTACTCTTTGTTAAAATCTAAAATTAATTTTGCTTTATAGTCCTTTCAGGGTGATACTGGTTTGGTAGTGGGTTTAAGTGAAAGGTCAGAGATGACGTCTGCAGGTTTTCCTGGTCTTTGGGGAAGATCAGTGTCAGCGCCTAGATGTGTGCTAAATTACAAGCCTGACCCGCAGGCAGCAGCTTTTAAAGTAGGCAAATAGGACTCTCAGAGAAACGCTGGGAGGTGGACAGTTTTGCCTGCTGTCTCTGCACTGAGCCTTGATTTATAGCCATGATGGGTCCTCATAGCCCATTAAGAACTGTTTTTTGTTTTTTTGATTGCTTATTTGCTATAATCTTGTGCATTTCATGGACCCAATCTCTGCTGACTTTCAGAGCTAGGTGATTTGGGGGTCCATCCCTCAGGTGGGAGTCTACACAGTTGGAGTGCTGGATGTGGGGTCAGATACCTTTGCTTCTCAGGGTGACGCCAGTAGTTGGGAGCTTCATCCTGATTGTATGGCATTCTGCCGGGGCGGCATTTGTGATGAGAGTGCGTCTCAGCCTTCCCTGTGTGTTTTGATGTAAGTTGTGGGTATATTTTCTCTTTTTTCCTGATATGCAGGAATCATTCAGATAGTTTCTTGATTTCTTTCAGAGGAAATAGCTGTAGATTTGGGGTGTCTGTGAAAGGAGGTGAGTTCAGGAGTCCCCTATGTCACAATCTGGGATGGAACTTCTCATTTTCAAATGTGTCAATAATTTGGAGGCACAACTACCAGTTACCTATTCACTATCCATTCTGTCTTTTCTAGACACAGGATCCAGTTTTATTTGGGATGTCAGAGTGTGCAGGTACAACTGTATCCTAGAAAAAAGTGCCTTTTATAAACTCTTTGTTATGTGATATATATATATAAATAAATACTGTCTGCGATTCTGGGAAGGCTGCTTAAAACTTGGAAGTACTTTATTACTCCCCATGTCTTATCTCCTGTTTCTTACTTGTAGTGAGGAAAGGGTAGTGGGCTGCTATTTTGGAACACTAAGTGACAGTGAGGTTAGAAGTCATGATTAAAAATTACACAGCTGAAAGAAAAAGCCTGAGACTGCTGACTTGAAGGTGCTTGCATACCAGCTTGGCCTTCCTAATTCTAACTTCTAAAAGAAAAAACACAAAAAAGTAAAACTTTCACTGTGTTTAAGCATCTTTATTTCAAGTTTTTACTAACAGCAGCTGCATAGAAATTTGAAGTTATAGGTCATCTCTTATGGAAAATTTTAAGTCATCTCTTATGGAAAATTTCAAAGACACAGTTCCCCCAGCTCCGGAGATTTTCTTCCCTCAGTAGGTCCTGGTCTGAGGCCCCAGGCCAACTGGGTTTGTAACAACTCTGCCTCCAGAGCAGGAGGCTACAGGTTTCTGGATCACGGGAATGTTATTCTCTGGACACCAGTGAGCTTTTGTCAGTTCCAGAAGGCAAATTCCTATCAAGTGTCAGGAGGGACAGTGAAAAGAATTGGCACATGGAACGTCTTCTGTATCACTCAGAGAAAAATCATGCCTGTTTCACTACCAATGGGTCAGTAATTACATTTTCAAGAAGACAATTTATCTTTGGGCAAAAAAAAACCCCACTGGGTGAACTTGTGTAAGTTTTACAAGATGGGGGTTGGGAAGGGAAGAAAAATAAAGTATTATTTTGCCAAAATAATGGAATATTTTTGACATCATGAAACCTATTTGGAGAAAGCTTCATAAAGAAATTCATTTGAAATGGTTAATTTATGGTTATTAACAGAGCCAGAGGGCAAAGTGGCTGAGTCATTTTAGTAAAAAGCGAAAAATTTATACAATCTGAAGAGAAACCAGAGTATTGGCTGAGTCATTTTAATAGTAAGAAATGTACTAAATCAAAATAATTTCAGACTACATTTGCCAACAGAAATCTGAAAAATTAGTACTTAAGGCCTGTTTATGTTAGAGAGAAGAAAATAAGTATTCATGGTTTAAGGAAAGCATCTTCTTGACAGTCATTTGCACACAAACATTTCTGGATATGTATCATAGAAAATGGCCTGATAACCAGTATTGTACATGAGTGCCATACATGAGCCTAAGAAGTCAGCCAGTCCAAACTAGGACAGTTTCATTCGTCAGAATTAAAAAGCCTTTTGCCAGTGTGCTGAAACAGTCTCAGAGGGTGAGAATTACCCTGCAAGTAAATCTTTCTCACCTCTCTTTAAAGTAGAAACCCACTCGACTCCCATTTTAACAGTGTCTTTATAATAGGATGACTACATCGAGATCTGGGCAGTAAGAAAGTATGCCAAGGTGATCTGGGTCCATTTCGATACTTCCTACACCTGAACTCCATAGCTACAAGGCCAATTTTCCTAGCACTCAACACTTTCTAGCTAGAGTGGGACAGAAAAGCCTATGTTAGATGTATTGGCACCCTTCTGAAGGTATGAAAATCCAAGGTTATGTCACTCCCTGTGCAAAATAAAAAGTTTGTGGTATGTCTTTTAGATGAGAGTTTGTGCTGTTCTCCTTGACGATGGATGGTCTTCTGAGCTTTCGTTAGTGGGCTGAGTGCCATCGCCCTTCTTAGAGTTGACTGCATTCTGAGTCTGAAGCACTTGTAGGCCCTTTGGGATGAAGAAAACCACTCTTCCTGCTAAATGCTAGCCATTTTTATAATTATTGTTATAAAGTCAATTCCAAAAGTCATATTCACTAACATGGCATTTTCAAAAATGACATATTGCAGGAGCGTTCTGGGAAATGCTGCTCAGCTAGCTTTCCGATGCCAACCTCGTAAACATTGCTTTTTTGTGGTGGGGCTTTTGGGAACAGCACTGCTCTTTGGTGGCTCAGTGTGCCCACAGGTAGCAAGCTATTAAGGGAAATAAGGATGGGCATAAGCAGGTGGTGGATACTTTATGACAGGCTCATCTTCCACCTAAGGCATCTGTTGTTTAGGAGTGTGCATGGTCACTGTACATAAAGACAGGCTCTCGAGAATGATGCAGAATGGTGATATTCAAACACATTCTTTGAGAACCATTAGAGTAATTGGCTTAAAATGCAGTGTGTTAGTAGGCATGCACTCCATGAAATATGCCAAGTTTGTGGAACCATGGCTTTTTAATTTAATTTCCAGAGGGAATTTGTGTAATGCCTTTTCATTACATAATGGAGAAAACCTCAGTGCACATAGACCAGAAATTAGGCAACTATAGAGAATGAGAATCCAGGGAACAATCTTACCCAGATGTTCCTAGTGCGAAGGTAAATCATGAGTACACATCAAGGATATAACTCTAAAAACGTTCATTTGATGGTAATGATGACTAATGTGAAAAATAGAAAAGTACTTTTGAGAAAGATTTCTGGGGACCTATACCTATGCACTGGCTCTAGTAGGATGTAGTTTAATTTAGAGTGCTAGTACACAACAACTTGAAGGGGCTTTTCCTATTTTTCTCCATTCAACCTGGTAAATGCTACCCTCGATAAAGACACAGAAGGAAACAGAGGGTGAATGGTGGGCACAGTGCTTTAGTCTCACTGGAGGCTTTGTTTAATGAGCAATTAGCACACCCCCGCAAACGGCAATTCTTCAACAAGCCTAGAGATCCGAAATCATAGAGGTGGCTAGGCCAGGAGTTCCACTTCCTGTTTAACCAGTACATTTCTTAAGGAGCCACCTGTAGACATTGTACGGTGGTCTTCATGAAACCAGGTGCTGGGCACCTGAAGGGCAGGTCCCATGATATGGTTGTCTTTGTATCTCTTACCATGCCTCAGACAGTGGCTTAAGGATTCAAAAGGAATCTTTTAAATTTGATATTAATTGAGCCATAGAAAATGTAGGGTTGCATTTCAGGTGTTTTGTGTGTATTAAAGTCCATGAAAAGAACACTTTTTAAAACAATGTAAAACATATATATATATACACACACGCACATATACACACACACATACACACACGTGTATATATATACACACACATACACATATGTGTGTATATGTGTGTGTGTGTGTGTGTGTATAAATTTTATTTACTTTACTGGTTCTATACATACAAGTAGGCTCAGTCCTGCTGTTCTTTCTCAAGAGAAAATTGAAAGGCACAGAGAGTTTGATCACAAGTTCCTTGTGGAAAATTGGAGTCTCTGTTACTAAAACAATTCTGGGCTTGATATTTGCTCTTAGTGGGCCTAGAGATAGATATATCTGCTATCTTAAGGAATCATCTCCTAAAATTCTTGAGTAACTAATTGCCCACCACTGTTTACAATCAGTTTTCTTCTGTAAAAAAGGAAAATGGAACCTATGTGTTTGATTTTTTTTTAGTTCTCACTCAAGAATATGTGTATTGATTTTTGAGAGAGGGGTGGATAGAGAGGGAGAGAGAGGGAGAGACATCGATGTGAGAGACACAGTGATTGGTTGCCTCTTAGGATAACTGAGAAAAGTTGAATCTACATTCAACCATGAAAGTAAACTGAAAACAAAGTTATGGCTATAATTGATGAAACCTGCCAACCCCCAAGGTTCTAGGTTGGCCAAACTATCACTTTCATCTCAACACTATGGAAAGAACTGAGAAATTAATTAGGAATACTGATTGTGTCAAATGGACCTGTGCAGGCTATCTGAGGGGCAACAAAAGTTGAAATACCTACACTAGTATAGTAACAACATGTAGGAATAACCATAGTTCTTTTTATCAGTAAGTTACATATTTCCTTTGAGATTTGATAAAAATGAGTAAAATACGTTTTATAGAAGTTATATTAAATAAATCATATATTTAAAAATTATTACTTTTTAATAATGACTTTTATTTCCAGTTTCTCAGTTTTAATATTTCATAGAATCTAAGAAGTCAAGATTCTTACATATAGTTGTGACTAATTTCTTTGTCTCAGTAATATATTTGTTACTTGATTGCAATGGATGCATAGAATGTTTCCTTTGTTTTAAAATATTTATGTGGTGAAAAGATGGTTTCTTCTGTGATTTCATATATTTATTCATTTCTCTCAACAGAGTACCTATAATTCAATTTTCTTTATCTAAAGTTATTTTTAAAATAAAATTATTTCTTTATTTCTGGACCATCACTTACTACACTTTTTGTCTTCATATTGCTTTCTCTGAGTCAATACACCTTAGTTTTCTTTCCTGCCTTGACTGAATCATCAGGAGACTTTAAAACTTGCTTTTGATTTACACCATTGCTGTTGTCTTTCATAACTTGCCCACGGTGCTATTAATGGAGGCATTAAATATTCAGTGGAAATTAAATAAAAGGTGGATGAAACTAGTTAGCTAAGACAGTACCATTTTTACACTGGGCACTTAAACTATATTATGGTAACCCATATTTTTCAGAAATATATTATACCAAAAGAGACAAAGAAGGAATACCTGGGTAGATGGCTATCTTTTTGTAAAGGTGTAGCTATGATCTTTTAAATAATCTCTCTCTAGGTGCTTTTTAAATATATCATTTACAAAAGCAGATATTTCTGTGGGAAACAGGTGATTCACAGTATGTGTTGGCCCTTCAAAGACAGGACTAGTCTGTCATGCTGGAATGAAAAGACACCATCACTACTGCGTAAATGGTTTCAGTGTACCCAAAATGATACAACTTACAGGGCTATGATTTATTCACATTGGTAATTTAAAAGTCATTTGAGTATATATTTTAAGGTAAGAAGGAGAATGCATACTACAGAGGAAACGGTATTATTCAAGCTTTGAAGTGAGTTCCAGGGTTATGAATCTCTGTTGTGTTACTTACTAATTATGATATTGGGTTGGCTAAAAAGTCCATTTAGTATTTTCCATAAAATAAAAGACACATTATTCATTTTCACCAATGACCTTATTGATTTGGGTATTTTGAGTATGTTGGCTGTCTCCCGCATGGTATAATGCTGATTGTTTTCAATTAATGTCTCTGTTTGATCACTGTCAACTTCAACTGGTCTACCTGAGCCCGGAGCATCGTCCAGCAAGAAATCTCGGACACTAAACTTCGCACACCACTTTTGACACATTCGATCAGTCATAGCACCTTTTCCATACACTGCACAAATCATTTTTTTTTGCGTTTCAGTTGCATTTTTACCTTTCTTGAAATATGAAAAAATAATATGCTAAAAACGTTGCTTATATTTTTCCATCTTCAATATTAAAATGGCTACACAAATATTCACTAATTTTGATAAGTTTTTTTTTAAGTGCACATTGATATGACAGCTGTCACGATACATTCTAACAAAATTGTTTCAAATGAAGTTAAAGACAAGTAAGTGCTACTAGAGCCATCTTTCAGAAAAAAACAACAACTTTTTGGCCAACCCAATGTTATAGGTAGGTTACTTAAACATTCTGGGCCTCAGTTTCATTTTATCTAAAATGGATATAATAATGCATACCAAATAGAGTTGGTACAATCAATGTGCTGCCATGTGTAGGCACCCAGTACAAGGTTCTTTTGTGTTTTATCCTGACAAGTCCAGAATCAGTATCCAGACAGAAAGATAAATTTTCATGATGCTAAACATGATGGTTTAGCTCAAGAGTAGCTCAAAAGTGATACACTGGTCTTTTATTTTTTAATTATTGTTATTCTATTAAAATTGTCTTCATTTTCCCCCCTTGCCCTCCTCTGCCCTGCCGCAACCCCCCAGTCAATCCCAGCTCTGCTGTCCATGTCCGTGGGTCATTCATACTTGTTTCTTGAGTAGTCCCTTTCCCCCTCCTCCCCCTACATGAACCTCCTCCCCAATCCACTCTAGTGCTGTCAATCTGTTGATTGTTTCAACGTCTCTGGGTCTATTTTGCTCATTTGTTTGTTTTGTTGATTAGGTCCCATTAATAGGTGAGATCATATGGTGTTTGTCTTTCACTGCCTGGCTTATTTCACTTAGCATAATACTATTCTGGTCTTTAGTGAAGCATACAATTTTGCCTCAATGACTGTCTTCAAGGGCTTTTTTAATTATTATTATTATTATATCTAAGAAACCAAGTCAGTGTCTTGGCCTAGATTTAAATGCAATGTTTTCAGAAGGATTTTCACTATTTTTAGCAGGCAATATAAACCTAAGGCTGAGATGGTGATGGTCTTTCACAAATCTATGTGAATTAATTTAATCGTGTGTGTGTATGTTTCTTAACACCTTGTAAAACTGAGGGAAGGAAGATTTTTGGAGGCCAGTCTATGGGAAGAAAGAAAAGATCATTTAGGGAATATACGTGGAATCAGAAGGAGCTGAAGCATCCGAAGTGGGATTTATGGAGACAAAAGCGCCTTTGCTTGTGTCTGGTAACAGAGGAAATGAATGCTCGAATAAATGTAGAAAGCTGGTGAAGACACAGTTTTCCTAATTCTGAGTTTTCCTCAAAGGCACTGAACTGAGAAAGTCATTGGGGTTTACTCAGCACTAATCTGCCCTGGAGCTGTGTTTTGCATGCGGGGGTCCCCACTTGCTCACCCCGCTGTGGAACTCTGGGCAGTTTAGATATGCTGAAGTGAACTGAAGAGATGCAATTCCACATCGCAATTAATTCTTCAGGCTGTGGTATCCAGTAAGCCTCATTGTAACTTTTGTCTTTTGGGAAAATATAGGTTTGTATTTAATTTCATTCACATGTGTCTAGAGGCACTGTAATGGATGAATTTTGCAATGTGAAAATAAATAAATGGGCTATAAATAAACACATTCGTCACTGCTGTGAATTCTATGCTTATATATTGTTACAGTAATGGCTTTGAGTGAATATATTAAGTCTAGTGAAAAATCAGGCTATATTCTAGTAAAGTTAAATTTATTGTGCTTCTAAGCTTTAAATAGCTGTGATCTTCCATTTAATTTGTATCGAATAGTGGATAGGGGTGCTGTTTTTTTTCCTCTTAAATGACAATGTGCTGTCTGGGAGCATTTTCAGCCAGCTACTTTAGTATGCATAAATCCCATTATACTCTGTGGTTGGTGCTTTTAAGATGAGATGGTGGCTTTTCTGACCTGTTTGTTGATTTATTTTAGCAACTGAGAAAGTACCAAACCATTAAAGTTGGATCCTATTAATTTTTACTTGCTTTCTATCTCCTCTCTCTGTAATTTTTATTCCCAAAGCTCAAAAAGAAAGAGTGCTACCAAGTATGCATATAACAGAAAAATGTTTTAAATTGGATGTGAATCAGAGTTTGGAAATTGATTGTATTTCATGGCACTGCTATAACAAAGAACCATTCAAAACACATTTGTTTGACTTGCTTGTAAGATTCTATATCATATTAATATAAAAGTTTTTGAGGTCCAAGTGTTTGTTTCTTTATAAATTAAGGGTTTGTGCATCTGATAAATACCATGCAAAGTTACTTTTGGGAGAAGTAAACTTACATATGTTTCAATAAATATATTTTAACTTTCCATAAGAAATAATTGGTTAGATATAAAGACATTTCTTATTTTTAAGGTAGAACATACTGACCACAGGAAAAATGTTGTTCTAAATAAACATGGTCTTTTGTTTATGTTTCCTTTGCTCATATATGTTTGAAAACTTTTACTATAAGAAACACAAACGAGGGTTGAAATATGCACCTAAAATCTTGTACTCTTCTTTAGAAGTTCTGATGGCAAGCAGATGGTGATTTGTATACTGATATCTTATAGAAAGTAAAAGTACCTTTATATATTATAAGTAAATAAGGCAATTAGAACATTAAAAAAACCTACTAGGTTGAATTAAAATAGAAACATTGCCACAGCTTCATTTGCCCTGTCTGAAAATCCATTAGTATAAATTAGAGTTTTAGCGGCCCTGGCATTATTGAAGCTTTAATATTAATCGAACATTGAAAATTATAACTTATTCTGAAATACTTATACATTCACTTATTCATTATTTGTTTAATCAGCTAGATTTATCAGTCATCTACAATTTTAGTTACCTATTGCTGTCTAAATTACCCCCAAATGTATCAGCTTAAACAGCAAACATTTATTATTTCACAGTTTCTGGGAGTCAGGAATCTGAAAGAAGCTTAGATGGTTCTGACTTAAGGTCTCACATATGGGACATATAAGGCCATGACATCTTCACTATAGCTTTTATCTCTATGTATTACCATAATCTGTTTTCATATCTGTCTCCTCCACTGGCTTCTGAGCTCGAGGGAACTTAGAATCATGTCTGAGTCCTTACATCAGTGAGGACTGGTCCAAGTTTTGGGAGGCCTGAGATTTATAAAATGTGGTAGTTTCTCAAGAGGAAAAGTGTTAAAAAGTAGGTATGAAGTAAATTTAGAAAGGGATTGTGGGAGCAAGGAGCTCTGATGCTTACGCTTCAGAGCTTCACAGTTTATCTGCTCAGGGGCTCATAATAAAAAGTCTTATTAGTGTGGACCCTGAGAAGGAAGATTCATTTGATGTGAACCCCAATGAGAAATTTATCTGGGGAGACAGACTTCCCGTGGTCAACCAAGGGCCCCAAATTTAGAAATAAGAAGAGTCTGGTGGCTTTTGCTGACAGGGGCTCCTCGTGTACTCTGCATGCCAGGAAAAACCTCAGACTGGACTCCTGCCGTCATGCACTATGGGCCGTTTGGTTACACTGTCTGAGTCAACCACTGCAGGGAAGCCTCTGTTTCATCTTTGGACCAATGAATCGAGACCTGCCCTGTCCAATCAGAACTACACAATTATATTCTCATTTGCATCTATACCAAGCGGAACTGTTCTATAACAATCAGTCAGAAACCATGATACTGATCAATCAACAGCAAGATTCAGACCAATCAGAACTATATGAATTTGGAAACCCCATTTGCATAAAATTGGACCAGTTGGGAACCTGGGCAGGAGTCTTCATGAAAGGTAGGCTCCCCTTTGTCATGGTGGGATATACTTTCAGTTTACACCAGAGGCTTCCTTTCTTTGGTTTGCAAACAGTTTCACCTGAATAAAGTCTCTCTGCTTTCCCGTACTTCTTGGAATTTTGGTTTACATTAGGTACTGGAAAGACCACAGGCTGGGCTGCATTTGAACTTTTCATCTAACTGTGAACAGATAACATTACTACCTGCAGCTCAGTATTTCTGCATGTTTAAAATGGACTTGTAATACGTTTTGTGAGGTTGTTTTGAAGGTATACTTAGATAACCTGAAAATATGTTGAATATTTGTTAACTTGCTAATTGTCTGTATTTCTAACTACAATGTAAGTTTCAGGAAGAAAAGCCTTGGTTACTGCTGAATCCCCAGTGTTTCGTGATGGTGCCTGGAAAGTGTTAGATTCTCATTAAATATTTGTTGATTGAAAAGAAAAAGATACCAGTTAGTGCTTCAGTCACCTGTCTGTAGGCTTGACTGGGCTGGAGGATTCCTTTCCAGGCTCATGCACATGGCTATTGGTAAGAGACATCAGTTTTTTGAATGGGGCTGCTTGTGACATGGCAGTTGTCTTTCCCAAATTAAATGGTGAGAGGGAGAGGGAGAGGGAGAGAACATTCAGAACAAAGCTGCAATGTCTTTTATAACCTAACCTTGAAAATGGCATTCGTCAAGTCCTCCCTATTCTGTTGGTCAGTCACACAGATGAGCCTTGGTAACAGTATGGGGTGTTGATGCCAGGAGGTGGGAGGCTCACTGGGAGCCACGTTCGAGGCTCATTTCCACATCTGTGTACTCCAAATGGTGCTAAGCAGTGGACGCAAATAGGGATATTACTCAGATTCTATTCCTTAAGATTATTTTTTGTCAGACTGTAAATTCAGGATCACATTATTTTCTTATTGCTCTGATAATACTGCTAGTTATAGCCTAAAAGCACTCCTATAAAAATAAATTTCCTTTATAAAATTTCACATCAAAATGAATATTTTAGCATAATGTAGGATATGTGTCCTCAGAAAATAATGTAGGACAAAACTTCCTAGTTGTTTCTTTTTAATTCTAAAACTCGAAGCTTGACAAGTCAAATTTTATTGAGAGGTTCACTGCACAATGGTAGAAGTGGTTTCCTCTGGCTACATCTATCTTTAGCATCTAGTGCTACTCACTCAGTAGCTTCTTTCAAACCCAACTTAAGATCTTCCGTTGCTTAAGAAACTGTCAAATTCACATGGTTAATGAAGTCACATACAGAAAAAATAATTTTTTTTTGCTAGAATTTCAGGCAAAAGTGATAATAATTTGAATTGTAGTTATTTCTTTTATTTAATGCTTATTTTAACCTTCCATATTCTTTTCTTTTTCTTCCATAGAATAAAATAATTAGAAGTGCTCAAGTCTGTTGTTTTTTTTATTTTATTTTTAAATTTAAAGTCTAATCCACTTGCCTGCAAAGTACCCCTCTTCTCCAAATATGGTTACAAGCAGTAGGGTTCATACAAATAAATAAACCCTCTTCAAATTTTCTGTTTCATAACTGTTTCCATTTTTACAAATGTTGATTAGACAACTATTATGAGTAAGACACAAGGTGCTATAGTTTCAAGCAACAGAAACCTGCCTGCACCTGCCTAAGGGAAATTCATTATAAGGATATTGTACAACGCCATGGAACACAGGGGGGAAGGTGCGCATCCTTGCCTGTGGCAGGAGACTCACTTCTGAGTTATGCCTTATCTCTAAATGTCTGTTTCATTGTCTTTTCTCCTTTCACCATCTAAATCTAATTTAAAATGCATTGCTAGGGATGTTTCAGGGATTGCAAAGTATTCACTATACTTGGAGTAAATTGGAAAGTTTGGGGAGAACTTAAGGATGGGCCTGGAGAGGTAAGCATAAGTTAAGGTATTACAGAGCTCGAACACTTTTCTATGGATGGCAGATAACCAATGAAGGCTTTCAGACAGAAGAGAAAAGGGCAGGGTAAGAATTGCCTTTTAAGAAATTACCCCGACAGATGTATGGATCAGAGTGAAACAAGTGTAGAGGCAGAGAGAACAGATAAGATATTTCTGAGGGAGAAATAATGCGGGGACTAAACAAAGATAGTGGCAGTGAGTGAAAGAATAATTTCTGAGCAATATCAGAGTTACTACATAGCTGGTAACTGATTAAATATGGTAAGTAGGGGAAGAAGGAGAGCCCAGCTTTCTCTGTCTTGAGCAGCCGGGTGGTTGGTACTGGGGAAAGTGGAAAGAAAATGAAGCGCCACATTTGAGCTTGTGCCAGTGGGACAACCGATGATCTGGAATGGACATAGAAGCCCTGGAAGATGACCATATTGGGAGGAGTTCTTTGGCAGAGCAGAAAATGGGCTTTAAAAGGACACTGAGGAGCAACAGCCACATACCTTGAAAGGAAACTAGATGAGGAGTGTTAAGAATTTAGAGGGGAGAAATTTCCAAGAAGTAGATGTGGTTAACAGAGTTAAATGTTTTAGAAAGGCTGTAAACAGGTGAAGAGTGCCCAGTGAACATCATAACACATCAGGCATTTGACCTGAGCCACAGCCATGTCATTGGAATAGCGAAGCAAGAAGCCTAAGTGGCATAAGTTGAGGAGTTAATGAAGGGGGACAAGTAAAAGCACGGTAAGCAACTCTCAAGTAGATGAGAGTGCGATAGCAAGTCAGTAATTGCCAGGAAGCTATTTCCTGTCTGACTTATTTAATGTAACTTAATGCCCTCAAGGTCCATCCATGTTGTCATAAAGGGCAAGACATATGGATGAATATTTCATTGTATATATATACAATGTTTTCTTTACTCCTCTATCCACTGATGGACACTAAGATTGTTTTGATGTCTTGGCTGTTCTGAGTAATCAGACATTTGTATCTCTTCAAATATTATTCTGTACCTCTCCCATTTCTCTATTTTAGGGACTTACATGCATATAAGGTTCCTTGAAATTGTCCTGCATCTCACTGCTCTTTTCTACATTTTCAATTCTATTTTCATTATTTCATTTTGGATATGTTCTATTGCTACTCCAAATTACTTAATGTTTTCTTATGTAATGTCTAATTTGCCACTTACGACCCCTAGTGTTTTTGTTATCTTATATATTGTAATGTTTACCTGTAGAATTTATTTGAGCCTTTTTTATCTTCCATGGCTCTACTTGACTTTGAGTATACATGTCATATGATTTTAATTACTTACAATGTCCATATTTACTAATACTAGCATCCACATCAGTTCTTGATCAGTTTTAATTGAATTGACTTATTCTTCATTATGGGTAGTATTTTCCTGCTTTTTTGAATGCCTGGTAAGTTCTTGGACCTTCATTCTAAGCTATAGTTAAGATATTTGGAAATAGTTGATTCCTTTACATCTTACTGTTAAGATTTTTTTTTTAGGTGGGACTGGAGCAGTGCTCTGTTTGTTTGTTTATGTTAAAGTAGAGTTGGCCCAGATTATTAATTAGTTTCAGGTGTACAGTGCTCATTTTAGAGCTAATAACCTCCCACTAGTGGAGCAAAACCTTTCTCTATTCTATCCATTGTCCTGCAAATCATGAATTGTGGCAACAGGTACTATTTCCAGTGTGAGTGCTGGGCACTGCTATCTCTAATTCAGATGATTTTACTTTTAACCTCACATGTGTATACTATGCAGATGCTTGTAGTATGTTCATAGATACTGCAAGTACTCAGCTGAATACTTGAAGAGTCCTTCTTCAGCTATCTGAGGTTCTCCCTGCTGTATTTTAGTGGCTTCTCCAACTTCCCTTTTCCCTTTGCTTTCCTCCATTGAATATGTTGAGCTAACACATCTCCCAGATTATCTGGTAGCTAAAGGTAATCCAGTTCCAAACAATAAACCATAAGTAGAAGCCCTGGGTGGGCATCTTTCCCCCTTTTCAAGCCTGAGACAGTAATTGCGTGCCTAGAAATGTAGTAGCCATCAAGTGACCATGACTAAAAGCTGACTTGCAGATCATGAAGATAAATGACCTTGTCATCCTATAGGATTGACTTCCAAATGTCTAAATTTTTACACGAGCCAAAATAAAAACACTAAAGTAAAAGCCAATGTTCATACAGTTTTCTACTACTTCCAGACCAATATTATCTTGATTGATATTATCTCTTTTTTATGGCCAAATTAAAAGATCATGTAGGATGTTCTTGTACAACTGTGGACCTTCCTCTCCCATTTCAGTTTTTCTGACTGTGGCTTTGGCATTGGTTATTGGAGCAGACTGTTTCATTGACTGGCAAGATGCTCATTCTCCACATATAGAGACTGATAGTAAGTGATGCAAAATTTATTTTCTTTGAAAGAAAAAGAGAAAAGAAGAAAATATTTTATTTAGTTTTATACATTTTAAATTTTATGTGTTTTATTGTATATGCTATAAATTTTACATTACCCCAAATTGTTAAATACTACCTAGAACTTCTGTGAAAAATTTTAATAAAAACATGTGAATAGCACTAATAGAAATGTTCTATTTTACCATGCATAACATTTTCACATTTTTCTACAAAATAGCAATATAATACTTTTTATTTCATGTTTTATTATTGCTTGAATTTATTTAATAACATTTCAGAGAGGATTATTGTGAATACCACCAAGATAAAAACATCATGAACAATAAATACTTAGGTGACTGCATATTGCTGCCTAAAGTATATGGCAATGGATTTCTTTTTACATAGAAAAAAAACTTGTTTAAAAACGTCTTAAAGTCATTGATTTTATGCATATGAAAAGCAGCACAAATAGAATCAGAATACTGTAACTTTTATTTCTTCTTTGCTAAAGTAATAGGTTTATCAATATCCAGATGTATTATAATATTCATTTTGCCTAAAATTTTAGTGCCTTTTGAATAATACATTAATATCAACTTCTGCAGAATGAATACCCACTAATTCTAATTTATGTTCAATCATCCATAATGACTCATACATAAGTGACTCATTCCAAAGTCTAAATTTTGGAATATTAAGCTATTTTTAAATAAGCTTTCTCTTAACTTGCAAAGGAAGTTGTTGAATAGGGTTGTAAAAAGGAATAAACTAAAATATAATTTGTAGGTCTTTTTCTAGCTTTTGAGTATATTTAAAATAGCCAAAATATTGCTGCCTGGAGAACATTCATTTCTAAGGTAGTTGATTTGAGTTAGCTACTTTTAAAAAGAAGGATACAACTTTATAATAAAAATTGATCAGTTCCAGTCCTGACCCTTCTTCATTCCATTAGTATATTTCTTCTGGCTGCAGAATTTATTCTTTGCTATCACTTAAAATTAAACATGCTGCAAAATGAAACATTTTAGTCCTAATTTTTCTACCAGTCTTCTTTCATTTGATCAAATTATGCTATTTTTATTACTAAGTTTTAACATTTTTCATTTAATTGACTTCCCCCCAATTTCTTTACTTCTGCTTCCAATAAGTCTTCAAATTTCATGCTGACTGCAACTACTACATGAAATGATCTTCCCTATGCCTCTTCTCTATTTTCAGTTCAGTTATTCTTCAAGTTCAGCTCAGGTCTACCTCCTTCATAAGATCTAGACCCTGACTATTCTAGCACAAAAGACTCATTCCTTCCCCCATCTTCTGGGCACATCTTGTGTTTCTTCTTGACTTGGCATTTATTTGAAAGATTTTGTCATGTGTGTGTATATATATGTATAAAGATTTTGTCATGTGTATATATGTATACATATATGTGTACATATATACATAATAGCATAGTATACACACACATAGTATGTATATATACATATATACATACACTATGCTATTGTAACTACAGTGTTATTTCCCTTCTCTTCTGGAATTGATGACTAGGGCCCAAGGCTGAGGCCAAAGAGGCACAAAGAACTTTACTGTAAAGAAGTCTACCAATAATTCAGATCAGACATCCTCAAATTAATGAACAGAAAAAAACTAGACTGTGGGGGGGCTCTGCCCACAGAGCACCCCTGGCCATCACGGATGAAAATAATGCTACCAAGACATGATCTGCTGTGGGAGGAAAGATGGCTAATCTCTCAAAGGAGAGGGGCCCCGATTTCTTACCTCAATGGTGTTTATTAGGTTCGTAACACACAAGGATACAGAGAAAGCTCATCAATCAATGTCAAGCAGTAAGGGTCAAACAATAGATAACAAAGAACTCTGAGGGCCTATTTTGAGTCAGGGTCAGATAGCTAAAGAGCCATAAAACTTTGAGGAACAAACTCACTTCTCTCTTGGACCCTTATCATTTGATTGAGAGCATTCTAAACAAAGCAGGTTTCACAGGATTTTACATATTCTTTGTTAGGCCTGATTGCCCTAGGGAACCCACCCTTTTCAGCACAGGGTGCTACCCACCACCAGCATTGTCTCAGGCTTAAGTCAGTCAGGGGAAGTAAGGCAGCCAAGAAATTAGGAGACATTTTGCAAATAGAATGAAGACTCAGACTGTGTCAGAATAGCTGGGGAGCAAGGGTCCATCACCCCATCTTTGCTGCAGCCCCCCAAGTCCTTCCTTAAGGGCCTCCCAAATGATCGTGTCTGGCTTAGGTTGCTCCACTTCTGGTGGATCTTACCCATCATTGACTAACTGACCAAACATTGGGGTCCAGAGATGGATGAAGCAGAAGCAGTGCTCCTGCCAGGGAGATAAGCTTTGTCTCCTTAGTGGCTCACAGTCCAGAGGTCACTCACTCAGCCTTAGCCATGGGCGGCGGTTACAACTCCTGAAACCAGGCAGAGCAGTTCCCAACAGTAAACAATGTTAATTTCTATTTATCCTATTGTTATCCTTTTCAGTGTTCTTTATTCCTTTCTGCATTTCATCTTTTTCTCATTTTTGTCTGATTGAAGTGTAGAATTGTTTTCATGAGCTTTTGTTTTTTCTAAAAACATCTTTACTTTGCCTTTATTTTCAAAAGATTTTCTTGCTGCATATGGAATTATAAATTGACAGTTATGTTCTTTTAGCAACTTAAAGATGTTATTCCTTTATTTTCTGGATTTCAACATTTGTGTTGAGAAGTGAGCTATCATTCTTATTTCCTATAAGGGCAACAGGTTGCTTTCTCCCTACTACTTTTCTCTCTGTTTTTGGTTTAGCTGTTTTAATATGATATACTAGCTGTAATTTTCTTCATATTTATTGCCTTTGGGGTTTACTAAACTTTTTCAGCCTGTGGGTTGATTATTTTTCTTACATTTTGCAACATTCTCAGTCATTATCTCTTCAAATATTACTTCTGTCTCATTATTTCTGTCTCTGTTCCTCCTAAGACTCCACTTACTATATGTTAAGCCTTTTTAATCTGACCCACATTTTGCTTATACTTTATCAGCTCTTCCTACTCTTTATTTCTCTGTGCTTCATTTTGGATATTTATGAGGCAGGAGGTAGTCAGGAAGGAAGCTCCAGAGGCCCCGCAGGGCTGAGGTAGAAAACATCTATACATAACAAAGACCCCTAAGATGGGTTGTTCCTGTTTTCTGAGATAACTCTGAATCAGAATGCACCTGCCCGCTACCCCTGATTCATTATAATATCATTATAATGAAATAACACTGTGGGACTCCCTTCTCCAGTAGCCAATCAAGAAAGTCATGGGAAACCACACATGCGCAGTAGCTTTGAAATCCAACTCCTTGTACCTGCGCAGGAAAAGCCCGCCAAAGACTAGCAGGAGGGGCTTCTGCCCCTATAAAAATAGAATTCCCCAGCCCATGTGTGCTTTTCTTTCCTCTGCTCAGAGCTGGCCCACTCCCATGTCCTGTGGTGTGTACTATCACTTAATAAATCTTTCCTCTTTCTTTATGCTATAAACTTTGTGTGTTCGGTTCAATTCTTTGTCCTCGATCACTAAGAACCTGGTTACCTGTGCACACCTGTGCACACCTGTGACATTTATATTGACATATCTTCTACTCTGTCAATCCTGTATCTGCTGTTAAGAATATCAGCTGATTTCTTAGTTTCAGAAAATATATTTTTACTTACAGGTAATTCAGGTGATTTATATTTTAGGTATCAAACTTTGCTTGACATTCTCTACATTGTACTTACTGTATGCATCTTTTCCCCTGTTTTTTTAATACACCAGTGTTATTTTAAAGTTTTGGTCTATTAACTGAAATGTCTACATTATCTGGGTTTGCTTCTATTATTTATTTTGACTTTTGATGATCACTCCTATGGTTTCTTTTCTCAACTGTATTTTTTGTATGCTGACCATTTTGTGTCAAAGAGCTGTCGGTACTCTTGATGATGATAATCTTCTACCAGGGAGTTTTTGCTTTTATATGATATGTAATAGAGCAAAAGGGTAATTGTATCATTTCAGTCAGGTATTGAGATGAGTTGGATTGAGTAGCAGTTTTAATAAGACTTAATTTCTATTTGGATTATACTTATTCCTATGTTATTACTTTCAAGGGCTATCAAGAACCTCTTTAATCTTTACCTCTTCATTCCCAAAATGTTGTGGATGATTCAGTTTTTCCCACCTGTGGTTTTTAACCTATGTTTTTAACCATTTTCTCAGGCAGCCTTGAAACTTGCCAAATGGATATGAGGAGATGGTTGAGTATCTGAGGAAGCTTCTTCCTGCCACAGGGTTTTGCTTCCATGCACTGTGAGACCTTTTTCTACCTTTTTAGATTCTTTTGGCATATCCTATCAGCCTCCTATGCAGCCTCATAAATTAGCAAATATCATGTGTCAGTGTATGTGTCTCATGCGTTTGAGGCTCCTCAATTGTCTAATTTGTCACTTCAGAAACATGTGAATTCTTTACTGATTTTTCTTGCCCAAACAGGCCTTTTGCCTGGAACAACTAAGGTCTTCAGCCTTTGTCCAGAATAGCAAACGCCTTGGGAAAAACACAGCTCACAGTCACCAGCTCACTTCAGACCACAGTTCTACCCTATAGGGGTTTTATGATATCTAACTTTGTTTCTATGACTCTCTGATATATCTAAAATAAAATTTTTATAAATTTTCTAGCTTTTCCTCTTTGTTCTGGCAGAAATGTAAGCCTTCCACAAACTGGTACATCTCATCTAGAAATAGATTTACCTTGAAAGATCATTATCATTCCCTCATAGTTGGCTGCCAGGTTGACTTGGCATATAAAATTATAAATTTAAATATTTATAATTATATAAATTATCATTTAAATATTTTCCTTCAATATTAAAAATAACTTCATTGGTTTTAACCTCAAAATTCTATTGAAAAGTCAAATATAAATCTAATATTTTATTGTTGGTTTTCTTCTCTTTCTGTTTTGAGACTTTTAGGATCTTGTCTTGGATTTTCTGAAGTTTCTTGCCCTTGTATCGTGTGTGGGTTTTCCATTCCCTTTCCTTATTGGAATATTATTAGGCTTTTCAATCTGAGATCTTTTACCCTTTGTTAATTCTGTAAACTTTATCTCTATTTCTTCTTCAACTTTTCCACTCCATTTTTACTCTACTTTCTCATATCTCTTATTACCCAGACATTGGCATTTCCATTTTTATAATCCACATTTCCTTACTTTCTCTTATATGTGCTATTTCTCTGTAGGGGAATAATTCTGCTACAGCTCCCTAACAGTCTTGCACATATGTACATTGGCACATAGAAAAGTATTAAATCCTAACTGATCTGAGACTTGGTAGAGTGTTTGTAGTCCATCCAGAACATGAGACCATGAAAGGCTTTCAAAGACCTTCTAAAAGGTCATCTTGCACTTGTCTCTCTATGTACCAAGGAGGCTGTAAGCTGTCAGGAGACAGTTTTCATCACTTCTCTTCCTTTGATGAGCTATGAGGATATCTATTTCACCTATCCTAAAAAGGCATAAATTAATTAGCTGCAGCATGGGATTGGCCCCTTAGCAACAGCATGCCATACCATTCAAGTTACGGTATAGTCTCTTTTAGTGCAGTCCCCTGGGGTAAGTAATACCCTGACTAGCACTTGTGGCTTCCTTTGCTTCCTGCGTGTACTGTGTTAAGTTAATAAACAACCTGAATCTTTAAAGGGTTTGCTGTTTCTTTACGAGCAAAATTTACCATTTGTCCCATCTGTAGTGTTCTCTTTGTTCAACTATTATTTTTTTATACCTAATAATTCCTGATTTTTAATCATCTTTTATTCTTTTATATACTAATATCTTTCTCTTCTTATGTATGTTCATCATTCTTATTTCTTGGTCTATGCCTTTTAATAATTGTAATCCAGGCTGAAATTTCTAAATTTCAAACTTTTCAAAATTTGTTTTACTTTTTAGAGAGTGTACTCATCAGTTCAGTTATTTTACCTGTGAGCTTGTTTTTTGGGGTGTATCAGGCATTCTTTCTGGTAATCTAAGCTGTGAAAGGGCCAAAGGCCAGGCCCTCCTTTGTTTCAGTCCTACTAAGTTTAAGGAGAGAGAGGTTATGAGACCTGGGACAGATGTTTCTAACCCACAAAACTACTCATAGTGGTGACTCCCATTTCCTTCTGCCCAACCAGGGTTTTACCTTTAAACCCTTTGGTACAGGCAGCACTTGAGGGAAGATATTATCTGACTTTGTTATTTCCCAGTTTGAAGCAGAAAGAATGAATGAGGAAAGGCATAAGGGCAGCTAGTGGGACCCCTTCCCACTTCTCTTCTTTTGGAACTTTCATTTTGCCTTGATAGGATCTCTGTGTACACCTCCACGAGTATTCCAGAGTGTTGCTGGTTATACCTATTATGATGTTTTCGGTAGTAATTGTCCAAAATAATGCAAGGGAGAGGCAGGAACAGAACTTCAGTTGCTTTTCTCCCATCAGCTGCTCTGACCCACACACAGAACAGTTCAGAAAGCTTTTCTCTATATAATTGTTTTCTCTATAGAATAGTTCAGAAAGAATAGGTTTTGAGAAGGTAAATGACTTCTCCATGGTCATACAGTTTGTAGTAGAATAGAAATGTTGTACAGGAGCTCCAGGCTGGGGAGCTGCTTAAGTGTCTGTGATATTCTGAAAAAAACACCCAGAGGACCAGCAGAAGTGGACATGCTGTGTATTACCCGCATTACATGGGAGTGTACCCACAGCGGCAGGTCAGTGCAAGAGAGACCACACCTCCTCCACTCTGAGGCTCGTTATAAGGGGTCCCAGACAAAGGAAGCACATGTTTTATATGTGACTCTAAACTACCTTACCTCAGTGTCCACGTGCAGAAGGAAAAGACCAAGAAGCAGTAACAGGACAAGAAGCTTCTCCCAAAAGGAGATGAGGAAGAAATTACAATTCATTCCCAAAACAATATATATTCCTTCTTGCCAGGGGGGCCCTGGCCAGCTTTCGTCACGAGTACACAGGAGAGCTGTGTACCAACTGCACAAGAAAATCTAATTCAGCTCTATCTAATTCGCTAGATTTCTATGCCATAGTTCTCCCACTAAACATTGCTTCATTACCTTGAGGTCTCTGGACCTTAGCTATATTAATAGTATATTCATATGGGTTGTGCATTGGCAAGTGCTTCTTGATATTTTTTCCAAAAATGGCTATTTAATTGAGAACCAAGCTTCCAGGAACCTTCACTGAGAGGATCATCAAATATACAAAAACATTCACTTGATCAGAAGAGAGATCTGACCATAGTCATCTTAGAGAAATATAATACTCTGGTGCTATGGTCGGATTGTTTGTGTCCCCTTCAAAATTCATACATTGAAATCCTAATGTCTAATGTGATGGTGTTAGTAAGTGAGGCCTTTGGGAGATGTTTGAGTCATGAGTGTGTAGCCCTGATACATGGCATTAGTGTTCTTAAAGAGAGCCCGTAAAGATCCCTCATCGCTTTGACCATGTGAAGACACAGTGAGAAGTCAGCAGTAGGCAACCCAGAGCCCTTCGCCAGAACTGAGCCATGCTGGCTCCATGATCTTGGAATTTCCAGCCTCTAGCATTGCAAGAAATAAATTTCTATTGTTTATAAACTATTCAGTCTGTAGTATTTTGTTATAGTAGCCCAAATGGTAAGACAGATGACATGTGTATAAAAATGTGAAAGAAA